>RJWM01039993.1:0-15706 GCA_004363535.1 Dasyprocta punctata
TAGAAAACAAGCAGCAGAGACAAGATTATAATGCAGATTGTTCTATTGTTGGCAGCTGCCAAAAGGCCAAAGATATGTCAGAGCAGGCAAGCTTCAGTAATAGGTACAGGTCACACATGAAATGGTGAATGATATTTGGGGAAAAAAAAAACAGAATCTAGAAAGTAAAGAGAATTTGAACTATGGAATGCAGGAAGTCTCCTGATCAGGCTATGCCCATCAGAACACAACAGAGTCTATTGTTCATGATGGATGAGTAGTGCAAGGGTTTGCAAATGGCCACAAAGCATCGATAGGCCATAGCTGTGAGGACAATCACCTCCACCCCAGCAGTATCCAGAAAAGAGCTGCACCATGGAGCCTTCAAAGGAGATAGTGCTCCTTCCATAGAGGAAGTCTGAAATCACCCTTGTTGAGGTGACAAAAGGAACACATGTATCTAAGAAGGACAGCAAAGCCAAGAACTACACGGGGGATTCCAGCAGAGCAGAGATTCCAGCAATGGTCACCACAATTAGAATTTTGCCTCAGATAGTAGCAATGTAGACAAATAAAAATACAACAAATACTACTGTCTGAACTGTTGTATTCTGTGAAAGTCCCAGGAGGATAAATTCAGTTACAAAGCTCTGATTTTGCATGACTTTTAAAGGAAACATGAAAATTAAAAACTGATTATACAATTTTGATTTTATGGGAAAAATTCACTTCAAAAAATTTATAGAATTATAGTCAACCTCTTCAAACTCATCTTGAGTATTACCTTCATTGAGCCACATAATCAGAATTTTGCTAAAACAGTACTTAGGTCTCAGGCAGAACTGAAGTGTAAATACATTATTGAATACTTTAAAACAGACAGAGGCTTAATATGATGAGGGGAGTGTATCCACATCGATAAAGAAGACAAACAGCTTCTATTTCAAATGTCAGCTTAATCAGGTGGTACCCAGACCAAATTATTGAGAAGCAATCTGAAAAGAAAACAAAATTATGAGAACAAAAGGGATGAAATTCATTAACCTTATATGCCATTGACATCAAATAGTGAAGACTAGCACGCCACACTTTATCCAGAGACAGACTTATCCACAAGCAGAAGAAAATGATGCAGTTCAAGAGGTACTTGAAAATTCTCAAATGTCTTTAAAAACCTTACCTGAATTGATCTTTAGTTGAATTAATTCATTCTTTATTAAGGAGAAGCACTAATGGAGACATGTTTAAATTCATCACTAACACCTTCCAAGCATGAGTGACACTGTATTAATTTATCCTTTAAGAATTATAACAGAAATACATAAGAATATTCCTATGTAACAATAATGTGTACTTTTGATTTCCCTCATGGTTGCTAAAATAAATGACATATGTAAGCCATTGTTTAGGGGCAATTTTCAGGAACAGTATATGTTAGGCATTATTATCCTATTCTACTGATGGGAAACTCATGCTTAAAGATATTAAGTTCAACTTCAGTTAACTTGCTGAACAGATGTAGAATCTGGTTTGTGACACAGGAATTCCATCCTTGAGTTCTCTTGGCCTCATCAACAGGAAAAAGCTGGAGCTTTTCGTTACCAGAAGTGGCTTTCCTCAAGCAGTGACCTCATTTGTGGTTCCATGCACAGATAAACATTAAAGCCTCGGATTTTGTGCATGTGGAAATGATGCATGTCAATGGTGAGAAGAGCAAATGAAAAATCAGAAGTGATCTCCCAATAACCTACATGTGGAAATTGTTCACAGCCATGTAGGTAAGGAAGAATAACAACTTATTGGATGCCAGACAGGGGTTTAAGGTTTTCTTACAGTAAATTTAGTGTTTCTCTTTTAATATTTAGATCTTTGACCCATTTTGACCTTAGTTTAGTGCATAGTGATAGGCATGGGATTAGTTTCAGTCTTCAGCATGTGGAAAGCCAATTTTTCCAGCACCATTCATTAAAGAGGCTATCTTTCTTCCAATGAACATGTTTAGTCACATTGCCAAATATAAGGTGGCTGAGTGTCTTTGTATTTGTATTTGCATCTTCTAATCTGTTCCATTGATCCTCAGGTCTACTTTTTGGCCAGTACCATGCTGATTTTATCATTGTAACTTTGTAGTATAATTTCAAGTCAGGGATTGAGATGCCACCTGCCTTGCTTTTGTTGTCTAGAATTGCCTTTGCTATTCTAGGTCTCTTTTGATTCCAGATGAACTTTAGGAGTGTTTTCTCTAGATCTGTAAGGTATATTAAAGGTATTTTGACTGGGACTGCATTACATCTGTGTAACAGTTTTGGGAGTATGACAATTTTCACAATGTTGGTTTTTCCAAATCAAGAGCAAGGAATATCTTTCCATTTTTAAACATCCTCTTTTTAAGCACTATCTCCTTTTTTAGAATACTATAGTTTTCTATCATATAGGCCTTTTACATTCTTTGTTAGGTTGATTCCTAAGTATTTCATTTTTTTGGATGCTATAGTGAAGGATGTGGTTTACTGTATTTCTCTCTCAGTGAGTTTGTTGTTTGTGTATAGGAATGCTATTGACTTTTGAGTGTTGACTTTCTATCCACCTACATGGCGGGCTTTGTTTATTACCTCTAGTAGCCTTTTGATGGAGTTTTTAGGGTCTTCTATGTAGATTATCTAGTCATCCTTAAATAGTGATAATTGAACTTCTTCCTTTCCTATCCTTATTCCTTTTATTTCCCACTCTTGTCTGATTGCTCTGGCTAATGTTTCCAGAACGATTTTGAGTAGGAGTGGTGACAGTGGACATTCTTGTCTTGTTCCTGATTTTAGAGTGAAAGTTTTCAGCTTTTGTCTATTTAGGAAAATGTTAGCTGTTGGTTTGTCATAGATGGCTTTTATCAGATTGAGGTGGATACCATCTATTCCAAGTTTCTGTAATGTTTTTATCATGAACAAGTGCTGGACTTTATCAAAAGCTTTTTCTGCATCTGTTGAGATGATCGTGTGATTTTTGCCTTTGGCACTATTGATGTGGTATATTACATTTATTGATTTGCATATGTTAAACAATCCCTGCACTCCTGGAATAAATCCCACTTGGTCATGATGTATAATCTTCTTGATGATTTGCTGCATTCTATTTGCCAGCACTTTATTGAGAATCTTTGCATCAATATTCATTTGGGAAACTGACCTATAGTTCTCCTTTTTGATTAGGTGTTTCTCTGGTTTTGGTACCAGAAAAATACTTGCCTCCAGGAATGAGTTACGGAGGATTTCTTCCCTTTCAATTTCATTGAAGAGTTTGAGTAGTATTGGCATTAAATCTTCTCTAAATTTCTTATAGAATTCAGCTGTGAATCCATCAGGACCTGGATTTTTCTTTGTTGGTAAGTTTTTAATCACTTTTTCAACTTCAGTAGTGAATATTGGGTTATTCAAAATTGTTATATCTTAGGAAGCAAATAGAATGCATGAAAAAAATTCAAACAGATATCCAGGAAATACAAAACTCTGTTGGAAGCTGTTGAAACCACTTAAATGAAGCTAGGGATAGACTTTCAGACCTCGAAGATAGAATCACAGCTAGTGATCATGAAAGGAAAGAACTTGTAATAATAAAAAGGAAGCATGAAATAACAATTCAACAGCTTCAAGATGATGCAAAGAGAACCAATATAAGACTGATAGGCATCAATGAAAATGCAGGAGTTAATGCAACTGACTTAAAACTATTCACGGAAGTATTGGTGGAAAATTTCCCAAACATGGGAAAAGAATCAGATATGCAGATAAGTGAGGCATATAGAACACCAAAGAGTCATAACTAAAATAAATCTACACCCAGATATATAATAATTAACATCCCAGACATACAGAATAAAAACAGAATAATAAAAGCTGTTAGAGAAAAGACACAACTCACCTATCAAGGAAGGCCCATTAGAATCATGGCAGACTTTTCAACATAAACCCCTAAAGTTAAGACAAGCTTGGCTTGAAGTATTTCAAGACCTGAAAGAACAACTTTCAACCCAGATTGATGTACCCTGCAAAACTTTCTTTCAAAATTGATGGAGAAATAAGACACTTCCATGACAAAGATCAACTGAAGAAAGTCATGTCTACCAAGCCAACCCTAGAAAGAATACTGAAATGCATAATAGAGACAGACAAAAATGACTACAATTCCCAGAACAACAACAGAAAAAATGACGAGGCAGGGGAAACAATTAAACGAAGGAGAAAAGCAGCAAATCATCAACAGGAAAATAATGTGACAAAGTTAAGTCAGTACATATCAGTTATAGCCATCAATATAAATGGGCTCAGTTTCAAAAGTTAAAAGAAATAGGCTAACAGAATGGATCAAGAAACAGGATCCAACAATATGCTATATACAAGAAACACATCTGACTCAAAAGGAAACTCACAAACTAAAAGTCAAAGGATGGAAAACAATATTTTATGTGACAGGAACCCAGAAAAGAGCAGGTGTAGCTATTCTGTTGCAGGGTAAAATTCAAACCAAAAATGATCAAAAGAGATAAAGAAGGTCATTACATGCTTTTATGGGGAAAATTCAAGAGGAACAGCTAACAATCATAGATATACATGCACCAAATATAGGAGCACACAACTATATAAGACAAATACCAATGGACATGAAAAACAAAATACTCAATAACACAATTATAACAGGGGACCTTAATACCCCATTGTCACATACAGATAGATCAACTAGACAAAAGTTGGCAAAGAAATAACAGAACTGAATCAAACCTGTGAATAAATGTTTACAGAGTGTTCCACCCAACAACATCAGAACACACATTTTCTCAGCTGCACATGGGACATTCTCTAAAATAGATCATATATTAGCCCATAGAACTTGCTTAAGTAAATGCAAAGGGATTGTAATTATCCCATGCATACTATCTGATAACAGTGCACTGAAACTGAAAATTAATAGTAAAAGAAACTGCAAAAGCTACATAAACACGTGGAAATTAAAAAACAACCTCTTGAACAACTAATGGGTTAAAGATGAAATTAAAAAAGAAATTAAACAATATCTAAAATTCAATGAAAATGCAGATACAACATACCGAAACTTGTGGGATGCAATGAAAGTGATCCTAAGAGGAAAATATATAGCAATAAATTGTCAAATCAAGAAAATAGAATGAAGGGTCAGAAGTTTGGCTTAGTGGCTTAAGTGCCTATCTGGCAGGTGCAAGGTTGTGAGTTCGATCCCCCGTGCCACTAAAAAAAAAAAAAAAAAAAAAGAACGAGTATAAACAACCTAATGCTACACCTCAAGTCTAGAAAAAGAAGAGCAAGTCAAACCCAAAGCTCATAGAAGAGAGGAAATTATAAATATCAGAGCAGAAATTAATGCAATTGAGACTAAGAAAACAATACAAAGAATTAATGAATCAAAGAGCTGGTTCTTTGAGAGAACAAACAAAATCATTAAACCTCTAGCTAACACTATCAAGAAAAAGAAATAAAAAACTCAATTTCATGCAATAAGGAATGAAAAGGGAGAGATTACTACAGATTCCATGGAAATTCAGAAGATAATGATTACCTACTTTGAAAATCTTTACTCACATAGGGTGGAAAACACAGAGGAAATGGACAAATTCCTAGAAATGTATGAACTACCAAAGCTGAGTTGAGGCTTTCTTAATAATTTGACCTGATCTGATGGAGTGTATCTTCTCAGGATATATGTTTCAGATTCATATGACTTTCTCATAAAGCAAAGGTGTTCATATACATCTTACCTGCTCATTTCCCAATACTATGATGAAGATCACATTTGAAAATGTAAAAATGTTGCTCATTACAAAGTTTCCACATTCTTTGACTTTAAAAATCATACTCTTGATCCAGAGGGTTTTCAATTCAGCATGGGGATTATCCTTGAATTCTTGGTGTCACTTTCCATGGATAGAGAAGGCTTCACAGAATGATTGTATCCTCACCTATATCATTGAAATAGCATTCATGTAAGTGTGTGTAAGTGCATAAAACTTTCTATATATGTATACATGCACATATACTAATTAAACTGTTAATGAAACTAATAAATATACAATTGTGTACAACCAATATCTGCTTTTACCTATTTCCAAATATTCATTTCAACTGATTTGTGAGGTTTGTTCCCAACCCATGTGTACACTCTGAAGATATTTTTTATTTTAAAAAGAATAAAACAAAACAAAACAGAACAAAGCAAGTTAGAACAGAATAATACAAAGAACACAGGACTTCAAAAAAACAGGAAATCAACAGTGGCTACCGTAATGTCTCTTGTTTTCCTTAAAATAGTTGCCTTACCTTCAAACACAATGAAATCAAACAAAACAAAATAGTATAAAACCGATGAAAGCAAAAGAATGAAAGCATTACAGGACTTCAAAACCAGACAATAGGAAATCAACAATGGCTACCATAATGTCTCTTGTTTTCTTCAAAATAGCTGTCCATATTTTCACATATATTAAAATCAAATAATAGAAAACAGACTTAAACCAGTCAAAAGACTGAAAGCATTACAGGACTTCAAAACAAAATAGCAGGAAATAAACAACAGTTACTATAATGTCTCATTTTCTTCAAAATAACCATCCATACTATCATACATAATATAATCAAGTAAAACAACAGAATAAAACCAAACAAAACAAAAGAATAAAAGCATTTTGGACTTCAAATCAAGATGATGGGAAATCAACAATGACTACCATAATGTCTCTTTTTCTTCAAAATAGCTGTTCATGCCATCACACATAAGAAAATCAAACAAAACAGAATAAAACCAATTAAACAAAAGAATGAAAGCATTATAGGACTTCAAAACAAAATAATAGGAAAGCAATGATAGTTACCATACTATACCCCATTATCTTCAAAATAGCAGCCCATACCATCAGAGAGTAAAATCTAACAAAACAAGACAGAACAAAGCCAAACCTGAGCCAAAGCAGCTAGATTCTGTTTTTTATTAAGAAATGCTTAAACTGAATGTGGCTGCCCACTCCTTAAACCCACTGTGCCAAAGACTGAGGCAAGGGGATTGTGAGTTCAAGGCCAGCCTGAAAGCCTGGCAAGAGTCACCCTTTCAAGGAAAAAAAAGAAGAAAAGAAAATAGGAAATTCTTAAGAGAAATCTTTTCTTAAGCAAAACAAAAATAGGGCCATCGTTCCTTTCATTCCTCTTTTCTTCCCCTATACTAGTGTGAGGTTACCCTGCTGCATTCAAGAAAACCCAAAACCCTAATCCATAGACTCTCTAAAATTGGGATTGGTGTAGATGAAATAATGAAGCCTTCATTTTGTTATTGGATAATCTTTTTCCATGATTTCCTTGAAAAATACTCAATTTGAAAGGAATCATAAAGCTGCTCAATTTAATGTTCTTTAAAGTCCTGACACCAAATGTAATCTTAAAAGTAACCACAGGTAGCACATAAGTGGTACAGATTCCAGGAAGTGAAAAATAAGTGCCTCCCAAGAATCCGCTGTGCTGGGTCTGGGGGGATCCAACAAGAAGACAACTAGCCAGTCTCCCTGGTAAGTGGCACAACAGATTCCAGGGAAAGAGAAATCAGTGCCTCCCATGAGCCTACCCGTGTGCAGGCTGAGAATCATCCCCCCACACACACCCCATGAACAACCCATTGGTTCAGAGGACTGGATAAGTTGATAGCAACTAAAGTACATAAAGCAACTAAATGCTTGTATTGTTTGGTTGATTTTACAGGCCTGGGGCCACCGGTCTGAGCATCTCTTGGAAGGATGATAGTACGCAATGTAGCAAATATGGGGGATTCCCTTCTGTCTTGTCTTTGAAATCCAATACTGTTCTCACTGTTTTGCTTTATATTGATTAATTGTTTTTGCTTTATTTTGTATTCTGTTTTGATTGGTTTTATTCTGTCTTGTTTTTGGTTTGATTTTGCTATACCTGATAGAATGGACAACTACTGTGAAAATAACAAGATATACTATGGTAGGTGTTGCTTTCCTAGTATCCTGCTTTGAAGTTCTGTACCAATTTTACTGCTTTGTTTTGATTGGCTTTGTTCTGTTTTGTTTTGTTGAATTTTGCTATCTTTAAAGTAAAATTGAAAAAAAAGTCAAACCTAACAAAATTATGAAAATGATACAAGAGTTCAAGACAAGACAATAAGAAATTAACAGTGGCTACCACCTTCCCCTGCTAAGTGTTTCCTCCCCTATTACTTTCATAATACCTGTGGTGCTTTTTGGATTCTACTCCTGTTTTTTATGCTAGGGTTCACTTATATGAGTTCAAACTGTTTTTTTCCCATGAACATGATCTGCAGTTACAACCATTTACATACAAGTGCCTTCAGATTATCCTATTTTATAGCTGGGTAGCTTTCCATTGTAGGAAAATACTCTGTCTTTCTTATCCATTCTGTGATTGACCGTCAAGTTACCTTTGCTTTTTTATGGTCTCCTGTCATGTGGAACAATTTTCTCTCCTTTGGTTTTCGGTCTTTGAATTTCCTTTCCAGTTAAATGTGTTTCTTGTATACAGTATATTGATGGATCTTGTTTCTTGATTCACTTTCCCTCTGTTTCTTTTTATTGCTGAATTGAATCCATCTATATTAATGGTTACAACCAACATCCATTGGTTCATTTCTGCCATGCTATCCTCCTGCCATTGGCCCTCTGCTTTTCCCCTTCATTCAATTGCTTGTCCTGTTTGGCAATCCTCCTACGCTGCTGTTCCTGGAACCATGGTCATCTTTATCTCTCTCTAGAATATCCTTCAAGATTTTCTGTAGGGTTGGTTTGGTGGTCATGATTTCCTTCAGTTGTACTTTATCATGGAAGTATTTTATTTTTCCACCAGTTTTGAAAGATAGTTTTGCAGGGTACATCAATCTGGGTTGGAAGTTGTTTTCTTTCAGAATTTGAAACACTTCACTCCAAGCTCTTCTTGACTTGATGCTTTGTATTGACAAGTCTGCCATGATTCTGATTTATTTTCCTTTACAGGTGATCAGTTTCTTTTCTCTAACAGTTTTTAATGTTTTGTTCTTGTGCTGAATTTCTGGGATCTTGATTATTACATACCTGGGTGTAGATTTACTTTGGTTACCACTAGTTGGAGTTCTATATGCCTTGCTTATCTGCATGTCAGATCCTTTCCCCATGTTTGGGTTGTTTTCTGCTATTACTTCTGTAAATAGCCTTTTTATTTCATTTGTATTGGCCCCTGATTCTTCACTGGTACCTATCACCCTTATTTTTCTTTGCATCACCTTGCAGTTATTGAATTGTTAATTCTTGGTTGCTTGTTATTTTTAAGAGATCTTTCCTATCAAGATCACTAGCTGAAATTCTGTCTTCAAGGTCTGAAAGTCTATTGTCAGTCTCTTTCAAGTGGTTTTGCCAGCTTTTGATCAACTTTTTAATTTCCTAGATATCTTTTTGAAACTGTTTGATGCATTGTCATTCCTTTCTATATTGTTCATTCAAGGTTTCCATCGTTTTATGATCCTCTTTTTTATACATATCTTCTTTAGATACTCTCAGCAATTCTTTATGTTTGTGATTTCTTCTTTAACCTGAGACATTATTTCTGATCCGATTACTTTTACAGTCTCATGAAGTTGTTTCTTTATTATAGTCAGCATCCTCTTGGAGATTTCAGGTGTGTGACTTCCATTTACTTCCATTACTATATCTCCCAGACTTGTTCTGTGTGGGCTGGAGGTCTGAGATTGCTTTTTGCTCCTTCGTTTTGACATTCTCCTGGGTTCCTCCCAACAAGTGAGGGTCCCAGGCACTTCCCACGTTGGCTGCCCCTCCACAGTGTAGGAGAATGGGGCAGGCATCTGGGTTTCTTGGACCACAGGTTCTCAGAGAGGTAGCAAGGCATACGGGTGGGTTTCTCCAGACCTGTGCAGCTACAAGGGAGCTTTCCTGATGATGAGGGGTGTATGGTGATGGAGCTGCTTCTTCTCTAAGCCTGTGTGTCTACACTAGGACTCCCACAATGGTGGCAGGCACACAGGGGTGCGTTTTTCTGATTCTCCTGGTTGGTGATGGCTTCCTGAAGGAAGCAAGGGTCTCCAATGGTGACCTGTGGGTGCACAGGGCTTGCCTGGCTGCGTATCCTTGCCTGTGCTGGCTGCCTGCAAGAAGCAAGCCTTCTGATGTTGGCGGCCAGCAGGCAGAGACAGATCTGGCTGGGTCTCTCTGCTCATGCTGTCTGTCCACAGAAAGCAAGCTTTCTGATGGTGGTGGCCAGCAGATAGAGGCTGTCCTCCATGTGTACACTCTGAACACCATATTGGCTTACAAACCAAAAGCAAGAACATAATAGTTTAAAAGGAATTCCAAAAAGTAATTAAAACAGTGATTAGCTATCTTTTATAGTGTACAGAGTAAGAGTATTGTAAGTTATCCAGTGGGTTTCAGTTTAGCCTAGGCCTCTAGGGAAGAATCAGGCAGCTCACAGTCACCCACTCTTGTTTCAGAGGCTCCACTATCAAAGAAAACTGAGTAAGAGGTTGAAAGGAAGACATGGTTCTCTAGGAGTCCGACAATTAACAGACTAATCTCTCCAATTCCTTGTATCATGATATTCTAAGAAAAACACTTGTAGATTTAAAATACCCTTGACATAAAAGGACCAATCCCCTCTTTTTTCAAATAAAAGGAATTTCCAAAATAATTCTTAAAACTTTGATAGTGGAGAACACAAAATGCAATGATTGATGATTGCAATACTTGTAGTTTTAAATCATTTAAAAGTAATTGTTCCACATACTATGTGTTTTGTTGGATTGAATCTTATATCACAAAAAAGAAAGCAGTGATAATTACTGAAATCTGCATTTAAAAAGTGGAGAATTATGTGTCAGTATTTACTTGATAGTCTTGATGAACATTAACAATAATAATGTAAGATGAAAATATTATCAGAAATGAAGTATCACCAGGAACTTCCCATATTACCTTTAAAACTCTTTTGTTAATCTAAAGTTACTCCAAATGGAAAATGAATTACAAAGAAAGAAATTGTTCAGATTCAGTTCTCAAAAATTCACCAATTCCAGGGTTTTCATCTAATAACCAGATGCCCTGGAACAAAGGACCATGACTCAACTGCGTGACAGCCAGGGTCAAGGAGAATAATACCAACATTTTTTCACAGCTGAAACTGAAAGGAACACACAAAATATCAGCATTACCATTTAAAGCACTATCTACATAGACAAGTGACAATGATATTTATATGTCCTTTTGAAAATATTCTTTTTAAATACTACACCTAGTCTAAAAAGTAATGAAACTGACTCACACAAGCAATACCTTTGGAAAACATTAATATGTAATTCTACATTCATACACATTTGTACTCTATACCTAACCCCAGTCCAAAAAATGTATTGCAGAAGTGAAATGCTATGGAAGCTTTGTATTGGAAGATTTTATAGTGTCAAATGCAGTAGTAGTAAATGATCTAAAATATTCAAAAATATAAAGATATTGCTATAAATAAAAATTTTACAAATTATATTACAACTATTATGAAGAAAACATTAATATTACAAGGATTTAGAAAGCAAAACATTTTCGCAATTTGTTAAGTGAGAAAAACTGAAGAATGTTATTAATATATATTCTTACTTGTATGCATATTTACATGTGATTTTAAAATTTAGAAAGGAATATAAAAGATGATTGCAAATAGAAATTTGCAATATATATATTGGTTATTATTTTAAGAATATTTAGAGTTGTATATAAATTTAAAAGCACAATACTTGATTTTTACATCATCCAAAGTTCAGGAAAGCATGTACAGTTGGAGGAAAACTTTGTATAAGTGGAAAAGAACAAACAATCACAGAATCTGATATTAACGGTTTAGTCAAGTGTCGTGGTGTACAACTGTAATCCCAGCTCTCTCGGAAGCTGAAAGAAGTGTGCAAAAAGTTAAAGCTCAGCCTGGCCAATAGAGCAACACCTTGATGAGGCTCAGTGTCAAAATAAAAATAAAAAGGGCTGAGGATGGAGCTCAGTGTGAAGGTGCTGGTGTCAGTCCTTGTATAAAAAAATACTATTATGAACTGTGCACTAACGGTCATAACATGGACCTGTCTCTTGCCATCCTTTATGTATTTATTTTGACATCAATTTTAAATAACATAGAGAGCAGCTTATTCTGTCTGTACCTCCCCAGAATGTTTCATGGTTTTCTTTACCTAGAGTCATTGGCCAGAACACTGATGGTTGCACCTGTTTCTCAGGATCTGCTCTACAATGACTCATGGGCACTGGGTCATCTCCCTGGGATGCAAACTTGGGAGATTTGCTCTCTGGTCTCCACTTCTCACGTTGTCCACTATTTCTGTACTATTCGTTTTAGCAGTAAAATTAATTCCAGCACTCTTCATTCTGAAGAGAAATAGATTTTCTTTTCATCTTTGAAAACAATGTATATTTATAACACTGAAACCTAAAAAATGATCATTAAGGTTGTCATTTCAGGTAACATTTTGTAAGTATGCATAAGGAGCAAAATGTTTGCATTTGTGCCTACTATTCACATTTGCATCTATTTTTTAAATAAATGCTGTTATTGTAAATAAAAATGATAAAATCCTTCTTGCAATTACCCTTATCACAATTTCTTAAATACAGCTTATTTTATACCTGGGATTATAATTCAGCAAAAAAAATTCATTAATTCTGTAATTTTCACAAAGCATGTTCCTTTTCCTGACAATCTGGAAATATTTTCTGACCAGACTTTAAATCATTTTCATCACTCAGTGTCGCTCTTACAGATTTGACAATCTAGTCTACTAGACAGATAGATGAACAGACAGAGAGACATAGATGACTAGACAGATGATTATAAATTATGGAATTTCAAAAAAATCCTTCTATTTTTTTCTGTTGTTCTCTTTGATGCATACATACCTCACCCTTCTTTTACTGTTCTGTTATCTTAAAAATTTAGCTCATTTTAAGAGACACTCTACAATTCTCCTAAAAAAATTCTGAGGTAGGAATATGAGGCCATTTATAACATGAAATGTACATAGGAAATATTGAGTACATCCAGTTATAATCATGTGTCTTTATTCTGTGGCCTGAGTCACTCTTTAGTACTTTGCAATTTACTAATATGTCTTTTATTAGTGTATTTTCCTGGAAATAAAACAAATTATATATACTTCATTAATAACCCAGTAACTGGCACTACAGGACTTAAATTCATCATGTGAATACACTACTATTCAAACAAAGCTTCAGAAAATGACAATTTGTAATCTAGAATAGAGGAAATCTTCTAGAATAAATGATAAATGAAAACATACTGAGGAAAAAATCTTGCTGAAATAAGTTAAGCACAGATAAGCACACACTACGTGTTCTCAGTGGAAGTTAAAAACGTTGATCTTAGCAATGAGAGTAGAATTATGCTTACCAGAGCCTGGAAAAGTTAGATTGAGGGGTGAAAAGAGGATGCTTAATTTGTACGGGAGTGCAGTTTGGTAGGGGGAATGACTTCTAATGTACTACATTACTGTAGGTTAATAAGGGTTGAAAACAATTAATGGTCTATTTCAAAATACGAAACAGATTATTTGAAATTTTCCCAGCAGAAATAAGTGCTTGATGCTGTGAATAAAAGAATTACCTTGGTACCATAATTATACACTGTATACATATATGAAACTATCACACTGTATCCCATCAATGAGCTCAAATGTTAAGTATATATTAAAATACAAAGTGAAAATTTAAGTGAGTCATGTAAATGAAGATCTATGTATCTGCAGGAATATTCCATGTTTATTGGTGGGAAGACTCAATAAATTAAAAAGCCTCCTCTTCATACACGAAAATATGTGCACTTAGTGCATTTTTAATTCACTTGGATTTTACTTGAAGATCAAAAGTTAATAATGAGTCTGATCTCACTGAGCCTAGGGTAGCAAGTACTGCTTACCAAAGAAAACTATTTGATGTAAAACTAAACAAAGAGGTATATTCTTCTCTATGGTTAAATAATACTCCATTCTGCATAAACGTCATTTTATATTCATCCATTTATACATTGGTGGGCACTTAGGTGATTCTAAATCCTAGCTGTTATGAATTGTGCCTCAACACATGGGGATATGTAGGAATCTCCATGATGTGTTGACTTCAGCTGAATTGGTTATACACCAGAGTTTATACTTCAGTAAAAGGTCAAACTGTTTAATTTATTGAGCAGTTTCCATACAGATTTCCACAGTGGCTGTACTAATTTACATTCCCATTTGTTTTTCTAGATGATACCACATAGCCCCTATACTCACCAGCATTTGTTTCCTGTATTTGTGATGATAGCCATTGTGACTGTGTGAAAAGGAATCTCAATATAGTTTTTACTTGTATTTCCCTGAGAGCTAAAATTGTTGACTTCTTTTTTCACATGATATGGGAACCATTTGCTCAAGTTTCCCATAAGTAGAATGGGGTAATAAGAAATAAGATACACTGCTTCTAGAAATTGAGCCCTGAACAGCTGCTTATTCGACATCATTTATTTTAGGGACCATGAGAAAATTCAGAAGTACACATTATTGTTACACAGTATTGTTTTTATAAATTTCTAAGTTTTAAATGATGAATAAAAGAAGGAATAAAATCTCAGCACCACTCACACTTGGCAGGTGATAGGTATGAATTTAGACGTGTCTTCATTAATGCTTCTCCAATAACAAAGAATTAATTCACTGAAAGCCCAATTCAGTTCATGATTTTAAAGACATTTAGTGAGCACCTCTTGAACTACATCATTTTCTTCTGATTGTTAATAAGAGTGTTTCTAGATGAAGTGTGGCATGATAGCCCCCACTGTTTGATGTGAATTGCATGCAAGATTAATGAATGACATTACTTTGGTTCCCATAAATTTGTTTTCCTTTGGTGACTGAACATGTCGACTGGTCCTCTGCCACTCTAGCATTCAGCTATACTAATTTCATTTAAGTTTCTCAATTTTGTGACTACAGTCGCCACAATAATCCCTGCCAACTGAAAAGACCAATGATGGAGTACTTCAAGGATGCTGGTTCTTCTTTCACAAATCTGTTTTCTGTGACATCCCAGTGTGGCTGATTAGGTTTTACCTGGAAAATCCACTCCAGCATTCCCATTTCTGAGACTTAATAGCTTCATCAACAGTAAATAGCCATTTCTAGTGCACTAACAGTGGGACATCATTTGATCAATATTTTAGCCAATCTACCACAGGAAATATTAAGACCTTTTTAACTATATGAGATATGACATGAAACTTGAATCACTAATTGTGGGGGGTCGCCCCCCCACAGTGGCCGAAGGCGTCTCTGCCGTTCCGAGGCTGAGAGCCGCGGCCTAAGCGCAACCGGAAAGCCTGCTCCTAAATTAGCCCCCACCATCGAGGGTGGAAAGATGGCACCTGCATCCGCCTGCATATCAGACCACGCTTCTCTCAGCCAATCAGCAATACCCACGTAGCAGCATAGGATAGGCAGAGCTATAGCATAAAAAGGATAGACAGGAAGAGGACGAGGTCTTCCGTCCGCAGGGAGCCGTAGCCACAGGCCGCACAGAGACGGGGACCCCGGGGACGCACTCCGGTGAAACAGAAAGCAATTGAGAGACCGATCAATAAAGAATGAGAGCTTGAGT
>RJWM01039994.1:0-15768 GCA_004363535.1 Dasyprocta punctata
TGGTTGCAGACCCAGCAGGCCCTCAGTCCAAGCTGGAAGCCTCTAGCTGGGCATGGTGGTGCATTCCTGTAATCCCAACACTCAGGAGGCTGAGGCAAGAGGATCGCTGCTAATTCAAGACCAGCCTGAGCTACAAAGTGAGTAGCCTGCTAATTGAAGACCAGCCTGGGCTAGCCTGAAAACTCCATCTCAAGAAAAAAAAAAGAAAGAAAGAAAAGAAAAGAAATAAAGAGAAAGAAAGAAAAAAAAGAAGGCGGAAGCCTCAGAACGGTAGGAATCAGGGATGTGGCCCCAGTCTGAGGCTGAAGACCTGGAAGCTCCCTGAAGAACAGCTGGTGTGAGTTCCCCACTAAAAGGCTGAGGAAGCTGGAGTCCAGGGTCCACAGGCAACGGCGGCCGACCTCCTCCTCCTTCCCCCTTTCCATTCCATCCAGGCTGCAAGCCGACTGTGTGATGTCACCCACGACGAGGGCAGGGCTCACGCCTCAGTTTGTAGGCACACGTGCTAATCCCCTCCGGAAACATCCCACAGACACACCCAGAAGCGTGTCTCTCAATCCAGTCAAGTTGACAAGATTAATGTCACAACCAATAAAGCAATTTGGGTACGTTGTTAGCCCCCAAACCCCAGTGCCTGTTTAGGTCTCCCCACTAGGTGTTGCAAACAGGATTCTTTATTTTTGGAGATGCGGTCTAAACCAGTAATTCTCAAAATGTATGGTAAGAGAGCTGCTCTTGAAAAAGGACTTTTGCGTTTCACCACAAGAATTCCAATTATTGCCAGGCATGGTGGCACATGCCTGTAATCCCAGCACTTGGAAAGCTGAGGCAGGAGGTTCGCTGCAAGATCCAGGCCAGCCTGGGTTACAAAGTGAGTTCAAGGCCAGCCTGACCTACAAAGTGAGATCATCTAAAAAAAAAAAAAAAAAAAAAGCCAATTATCTGCAGACCCTATAATCAAACTGTAACTGTAATTAATGGATCATATTTTTCTCAGGTACCCACAAATTGCAACGCCAACTCCTTTCAAAATGAAATTAGTAGCCTGGGTAATAATTTAAAAGGGTTATAGGTTTTTCTGTTCTTTGCAGCTTCTCTCTCCACCTTCCCTCCAAATCTTTTAAAATCCTGGTTCTTAGGACTTGCTAGAAATGAAAAATGAGTTCATCCCACACTTACACATCTCTGAGTGGTTTCCTTGACAACATGAAAGTTTTGAAACTATCATTTGTACATATCTCTAGGCAAGGAACAGTCTTCTCCAGATGGTCTAAGGCTAGAGGACAGTGGATTTATGCTTCCAGTATTCATTCATTCATTTTCTCATTTATTCACTGTACTTCCCAGGAACCACTCAGAGCAAGCTACTTTTTACTGCATACAATTGCCTTTTATTAAATAAACTTGATACATGCAAATCTAGGACAGTGCATTGTCAATTCTTGGATTATCTATGACTATTTTATGTCAATCATTATAAGATACATCTTGTCCCAAATTTGAACATCTCCAAAATCCGGTTATAACTCAAAATTAAAGGCACATAGAATTAAAGAAATACTGCTCTGTTTATTGTTGTTCCACTTCATTTGACAAAGGTTGCTGAATGGCTGGGCCTCCATCTTGATAGCACCAGGCACAGTGCCAGGGGTACAGCAGTGCTCAGTGGACTGGGTAGAATGAACTAAAAAAAGGGGTAAGCATTCCCCGAAACTATCCCCTACACCGCATACAGACCCCAAGGACTCACTCTCCTTTGATCTTCTAAGTCACCTGGTCACACCTGTTTTCTGGCATTTCTCATATTCTAACTTGGAACAAGCACAGGGTTCCTGTCTTACTTATCTAAAGTTCCCCATGTGCTACCCTGCATAGAGTTTTCAGCTTATGGACCTCAACTGAGGTAGTTTTAGTCCCAAAAATAGGCACAATGTCAGCTTCGCCATGGTCTCTAATCATCTGGTTCTGACCTCTGTGAAGGCAGTAGTTAGGCCCTTCTTATCTCCAGTGCCCTGTATATAGTAGGTACTTGTTACATACTTAGTTTTCTGTTACTATAACAAAATGCTCAAGATAACTTGTAAAAAGGAAAAGTTCATTTTAACTCACAGTTTCAAAGATTTCACTCCATGATAGTTGGCACTGTTGGCTGCGGCAAGGCAGAACATCATGGTAAGAGGACTTAGCAGAAGATGCTTAACTCATTCAGGAAGTAAAAGAGAGACAGGAAAAGACCAGGGTCCCCACGCCTCCTTCAGGGGCACACACTCTATGACTAACTTCCTCCTGGTAAGCTCCACCTTCCAAGGGTTCTATCACCTCCCCATAGCATCACGGGCTGGGAACCAAGCCTCCAACATATGGGCCTTCTTTGGAGGACACACAAGATCCAAACCGCAGCCAGATCTGCACGACAGACGTGTCCACATGCAGCTTTCTTCATTTCCAAACCAAAGTGGCACACTCTAACAACAGCCTATCATGGCTACACATGACACACACATGCTTTTACAACCCACACAGTAGAAGTCCTGCAAGAGTCCCAATTGCAACAAAAGGGAGGGTAAAATAATCTATACCTTTTAAAATTCCTGATGACAAAGTTAAATGAGAATCTCAGGGATGAAGGCCAGGCAGCAGAGTGTGTGAGTGTGTGTGTGTGTGTGTGTGTGTGTGTGTGTGTGTGTTTCCAGTTTTCATTATGCAGTCCCAGTTCAGATCTGTTGTAACCTGTAACATAAACATTTTCTCTAAACAAATGCAATGCAAGGGATGACGGGGTTGGGCAAAGGACTCAATCCTGAAGGCCCCTGGAACAGTTTCCCCGGGGATCTCAGCAGTGTTTATCCACCACACTTTTCTCTGCTCTCCCTTCTGAGCAGGGCAGAAGCACAGGTGGGCCTGCCTGCTGGGCCCCATCAATGACGTCAAGGCTGCCTCTCAAACACCTCGGTCCCAGTTCTGTCTTTCTACCACCAGCTAGTGACTGCAGACAGACTAATCCTTCTATGGGAAAACCACTCTGCTCTTAAAACTGAAAAGTTTTATAATGTCAGTCTATACTCTCAAGTGAGAAATTAAGACTGATAACAGAAAAGTGTTTCTAAACCTCCCCATGGTTGGAAAAAAAGATAATTCTTTTACAGGCTGTCTTATTTGAATTCTCAGGATTTTTTTTTCTTTTTTGCCACCCAATGTATTTTTTCTAGGATTTGTACTTGTTTTGATTTAAACACATTACATGTTTATTTACTTCCTATTTGGTGGTATGTGCTTGTGTGAAATTACTTATTCTAATTTGTAATTCATTAATCAGAATATATATATGTGTGTGTGTGTGTGTGTGTGTGTGTGTGTGTGTGTTTTGTTTTGTTGTTTTGGCCTTTGCATCGTGCTATATCCTCAGTACTTTTATATTTTGTTTTCTTTTGTTTTGTTTTGAGACAAAGTCTCACTAAGTCACTAAGTTGCCCAGGCTGGGTTTGAAGTTGTAATCCTCCTGCCTCAGTCTCCCAGAGCAAAAACAATTTCTAGGTAAAAATGAAATGCCTCTACAATAAGAAATGTTCAGTTTTCACCTAGTAGAGCATTACATTAGCTCTCTTAACAGTTCTATTTGGATTCTTCCTAGAAGCAGAATAGCTGAGGTCATGTGATTTATTCTTTTTCAAAAAGGGACAGTGATTTCAAACAGTACCTGTTTATTAATCAATCACCTAGAGTAAGAGACAATTTTATGTGGGATAAATAGTAAGCTAGCATCATACAAGCAGTCAATAATTTATTTTTGAAAGGTTCTCTAAAATCCTGTCTAGAGTAATAGCTAACATACCATGGTTTTTGTGTGCCTGACACTGTTCTATTTTCACTCACTTAATCTTCACAACTAACTTCCCAGGAGAATATTACACTATCGTCCCTCTTTTACAGAAAAAGAATCTGAGATCAAGTAACTTACTCAAGGCCACTTAGCCAGGACTTAATCACTGTGCTAACTACCTTGAGAAAGTTCATAAACAATTTTGCAGGTGAATAAATTCTGCAAACTTAATATTGACTTTTTCAGAATTATTCATATTAACAAGCCTCTACATCACCTAGTATTGTACTTCCCCAAACAGGTTCAAGGTCTTGCAAAATGACCCTTGATACAAGTGTTCCTGGGCTAGTAAGTCTTGACAATGCCATTAAAATAGGCTCTTTGGGGGAGATTAACAATTAAACTAGTTTCTGAGTAGTTTTACAGGAAAGAGGATCTACCTAACTGTTTGAACTCAGTATTGTCAACCATACTCACCCCTAGAAACTGCCTGTTCCAATCTTCATCTTCTTTGCTAAACCCTATTAACATTCTGTAACCCAAGCTATTGCACCAGACACTAATGAGCTTGGTTTCCATGTCTAAGACATAAGCCTGATACGTACTCTTTGCTAAGTGTTGTACTAATGCTTCTAAGATTCCCAATTCACAGCATTTGAGTAATTCACAAAAGATAAGCCAATTAGTGATAGAAAGGAGACGTAATGGGAAGGCCTGATTTTAGAACACATGCTCATCTTAACCACCACTCTAATGACAGCCAGACACCCAGCCTGGAATTGGAACCTACCCCGTCACATAACATTCAGTGATATCTGCAGCAGACTCTGCTTCACCTCACGTCGTGGGGCAACTCTTTTTTCCCCCTTAGGGGTGGGTCCTGCCCTCCCGGTCCCAGCAACTGTACTTCTGCCTTCATTGTCCGTGTCCATTTTCCTTGGTACCCAGATTTCCGAGGTAAGATTCTAGCCTGGAATCCCAGCTGAGTAGCTGACCTTGGAACTGCAGCTTAGCGCACCTCCTACTCCCTGTCCTGGCGGCCCCTTCTATTTTCTGTGCTCAGAGAGCACTGTGACTCCATCTAGGATTTCTCTGGTGTTGGAAGTGCCAATGCTCAAGAAGCTGACATTTAGCTGAAGAGAGAAAATTCATGGCCAGGAAACAATGTGTAAGTGCTGAAGAGATGAAACGAAAGCTCAAGATTCTTGAAGAAAAGCAAAATGAACTCGAGCTGAACCTTCAAGTGGTCAGGATTCATCTAGAAGACGAGAGGGAAGGCAGCTATACAGGGACAGGGCCGAGCATGTGTTGGAGTTTGCGGATGAAACCATCTCATTGGTTTTAATGTGCTGCTCGCTGGGTGTGCACAGCTTTCCATCACTGTGACGTAACAGAAATAACCTGCAGAACTAATTTGTAACAATGAAAGGTTTCTTTTGGTCATGGCTTCAAGAGATTTCAGTCCATTGTTGCATGGCCTTGTTGCCTCTGGGCCAGTGACACCAATGTATGACAGAGACTGAGGGGCAAGGGAAGCTGTTCACCGCCTTATCATGGGTAGAAAGCAGAGAAACAGGAAGGGGCGGGGTCCAGCATTCCCTTCGACAGGATACCCCCTAAGATCCAACTTTCTTCCACCAGGTCCCACCTTGCAAAGGTTCTGCAGCCTCCCAACAGCTGGAACACGCCCACAACCTGTGGGCCTCGGGACACTCTATAGCAGCTGGGGAGGGAGAGCTGCAGAGAAAGGATGGAAGCTCCTAAGTTCTGTCCTCCAAAGGGCAGGTCATCTAATTGTATACATTAAAACATTTCAGTCAGTTTTTCTGACTTAAGAACAAGCTGGGCCAGGACCCTGACGCTAGGCCCTGCCTTTTCTTCCATTTTCAGTCCTTTGTGACAAACGGCAAGTCTTCATGTGGAATCTTCTCCCTCTCTCTCACCAGACCTGATCATTGTTTCTGGTGATCCTTCTGCGTGGCTGGCTTTCACAGACCAGCAAGGGGCCTCCTCAAAACACACACACACACACACACAAATTCCTGCAGGAGCAGTCTGGAGACAGGTTGGTTACACCGGCCACCTTAAAAGGGCAGGCAGCTAACCTTTGCTTGGTTTTAACAATGACTAGCAAGACAGGATCAAGCCTGCCTTTTAAAAACCCATACTATGTCCACAGTGTTGTGCTCATTTGAGAAGCTGCTAACAAGTGTGTTGTACCAACAGGCCATCCTGATAATGAGCTGTCAGCAGCTCAACAGCTAAGAAAACAGGGAACTGACTGAGGAGCCCATGTGCAGCTGTGTAGCTCACTGAATTCTTAAGGTCAGAGTCCTCCCAAATTGCCTAGTTTCACTTTAGAAATAGCCATATTCACACTTCTAGAAAATTGATCCTAACAGTCCTAGGAAATGAAATTTGAGGCCTACTAAACATACATTGTGAAGTTAAATTCTATGTTGATAACACAGAATCAAACCCTCAGGCAAGAATATCTCAGACACGGTATTGTCTGGTAATGAATCAAAGGGGTTTATGTTCATCTTACCTAATTTTAAGTGAGTGGAGTGTTTTATACCTAAAGTAACAACTTAGCATGCTCTGGGCACCAAACTTTTCCCAGAAAGAATGTATTAGTTGTCCATTCTGTGTAACAAACTATTCTAAAACACAGTGACTTAAACAACAAACATTTATTTTCTCATTTTCCATGGATCTGGCTCAGGGTCTCTTCTGAAGTGGTGGTCAAATGTTGGCTAGGACTTCAGTCATCTAAAGTTGCCCTGGGATTGGAGGATCTGTTTCCAGGATGGCTCCCCCACATGACTTGACCAGAGGTCTCTCCTTATCCCTAGGACTACTCTGTAGAGCTATTTAGTGACCTTATGATACAAGAAGTAGCTTTCCCTGGAGTGAATGACCTGAGACAGAGCAAGGAAGAAGCAATGCTTTTGAAATGACACACCATTACCTCCACATTCATCTGTTGGAAGGAATCGCTACTGTCCCCATATTCAAAGAGAGTGAAATAAAGCCCCTAAATATAATGTCCAAAATAAAAGAGGAAACAGATGTTTTACAAACAAGAAGGGGACCAAGAGATGAAAAGAGGGAGAAAGGAAACGAGGGGAAGAAGATGAAAAACAACAATTAAGATTGTTACGTTCATGTACCAACTCCCAAGGAGGAATGTAATCACTGTGCAAACATGTACCATTAAAAATAAAAAGTAAAGAAAGCAGCATATTGGCCTGGGGATTTAGCTCAGTGGCACAAGCACCTGTCTGGCAAGTGTAAGGTAGTGAGTTCAATCCCCGGTACAATAAAAAAAAAAAAAAAAAGGCAGCATAAACAAGAATTTGTGGACAGATTTTAAAATCACCACAGATAACAAAATACTATTTCCTTATCTGTTAATAACAACTTATCAGGGCTCATTACACCATTATTTTCAAAATAATGCTTTTTAAACCAGCAAGATTTATCTGCCAAGTGTCTGAGCAGAAAGTTAAAATATCGGAATTTCTGGAAGGATATGTCCACTTACAATAAGTTTTTTGAAACTAAATTTCACATTAACCACAAGATCCTCTCCTGACCTCTTAAAAGATGTCAAAACATTTCATCTCAAGCAAGAGAAGCTAATAGAAATTTATGAATGAATAAAATAATAATCCTATATCAAATATATGGACACTGTCTTCCAAGTGTCCATTGCTTTCCTAGCCAAAAGGCAATTCATAACAACACATTTTTATTCCATTTCTACTTAAGGGATATACAGTCAGTATGAAAACTGTAATACAAGTCTTCAATACTATCCACAATGTAGTTGTTTCCACCTAGTGGATGAAAATGGTACTAAAGAATTGGAAATAAAGACTTTACAGGGGCTTCATTAATTATATAACTTCCCAAAATCACATTACACACTTGATATATTTGGGTCTCTTCCATCTGCTACAGAAATTCCTCTATAAAGTAAACAATCTTTGTTCTAAAACTGTAATTTTCCCACATTGCTACCTCTGGAATATTCTAGTTTAGGACAAAAACCTATTATACAGCCAAGAACCAGGAAATAATCCAGGTCTCCTAATAGCAAACAGATGTCAGTGTCCACACAAAAAGCCCTACTAGACAGACAACGATAGAGAATACTTGGGTGACTGGCACATGAAGCTCAGTGAAGACTTTTGTTCAAGGAACCAATAAAGCTCATGAATTTTTCTCGAAAAGACAGCCCTTCTCCCGGAGCCCACTTCTGCTTTCTTACTATTTATATGAGTTTTAGAGACTTTATAATCTGAATACTAATTTTACAGCAGATAAGAAGGGACAAGAACTGACTTAACAAAGTTCATTTTTGTTAGGCTGTTCAGATTGACAAGTGACAAAAAATGAGAAAGTGTAGAAAAGACTTAAAACCCCTCATTTTGGGGGCTAGTCTAACAACAAACAACAAAGTCCAACTTCAGTTTATGATAGTAACTGTGCTTGTCCAGAAATGGTAATTGTCTTATTTTTATTTTTTCCAATAGAGAGGATTGAATCCAGAGCCTCATGCAAATTGGGCACATGTTCTACAACTAAGCTACAAACTGAGCTGGAAGGAGTTTTGATAAGACTTTTTAAAAAAATTTCATTTCAGCTGGGCATGGTAGGGTACACCTATAATCCCAGCATTTGGGAGGCTGAGGCAGGAGAGCCAAGGGTTTAAGGTCGGTCTGGGTTACATAGCAAGACTGTCTCAAAAAAAAAAAAAAAAGTTTTATTTCCTAATGATGAGCTCTTCATCATTTGGAAAACACAACTATTCGAAGAAATGAATTTCCTGAGGTTTCCAAACAATTAGAGCTTGACAGACTAATTTAAACAGAAATAACATCTTTGTTAAGAAAATTCAAATTTGCAGAAAAACTTTAAAAAATAGGAAAGTATAAATCTTTTCCCTACTTTCTGGCCATGCCTGGGACCCCTGACAAGCAATGTCATAGAATGACTAACACACACACCTACACACCCACACACCCCTTGCTTCTTAGCAGTATCCACTTAGCAGTTTCATGTGCAGTCTTCAAAAATAAATATTAATGCATATATGCTCATGTCCTTTTGGGAACACAGGGAAAAAAGGAATTAAGATGCATTATGTACATGTACCAACTCTATACTAGAAATGTAAACATTATGTACTACAAACATGTACTAATAAAGAAAATGATCTGAAAAAAGGAAAAAATAAAACTTTCAAATTGTATGTCATAAGTACTATCTTTCATTTTGTGTTAAACACAAAAAACAATAAAGCTATCAAATTTGCCATGTTACCAGTGATTTTTCCCAGTAGTAATTTTTTTCCTCTAAAACCTAAAGGCATGGGTTTTCATCTAATTTAATTCCATTCAAAATGTAAGCAAATATCTACTATGAGCAAAATACCATGCTCTGAACAGAGTAAGACACAGGCCCTACTCACCAAGAGCCCGATGCTTGTAAGGTCGAGGCAGGGTAGTCAAGTAGGAGAGAAAAACTGAGAGGGCAGAAGGAAGTAAATACCATGATAAACTGCCTAATGCCAGAGGCTGGGGCCACGCCCAGGTTAAATGAAAAGGAAAGCAAATAGCTTGCCACTAATTGAGAACATGGCCTTAGAAATCACTCGTTTGATTCCAGCTTTCTTATCGTTTCTGGTATATCACCGTCTTCTTCCCACCAGTTCTGAGCTGTCTGAACTTGACTTGTTTCCAAATAATTTTAAACCTTAGATAACAACAGAACAGTGAACTTGGATTAGAATGACAGTGCTATGGCTCTGAAATTAAAGAAAAGCCAAGCAATAAGCAGCACATTTATCACTGTATAGAGACTTTGCCCCTGTAAGTCTTTAAAATGTTTTCTTGTTTTGTAGGGTAGGATCCGGTACGTAAAACCATGGTGGTCCCACTCAGATCATGATGGTAAAAAAGCAGTATGATTAGAACTTTGATGTTTTTCTAAGAGGAACAATCATACATGCTCTACTAAAGTCCAAAACCAAACAGTAGCTCTGGGGAAGGTACATAATCTTCTGTTTCTGTTCAAGACAAAGACAAGTGTGACAAGTAATTCTGGCTTAAGTGTCTTACAGTAATCATTATAAAAAGTCTATGTTTTCATTCTAAGTCAGCCAGATCTCTTAGAACCTACCAATTTGCTCCTCCTCTCATCTCTATGGCTGTGGTCCTCCCACAGAAATAACAAAAGACCAGAAGGAGATGGTACAAAATGTCAAGGTGAGCAATGTTTTCCCATCAAGTCAAGCATTTATAAATGGGAACATACTTATAGATTTTCAGGAAAATACTTTCCTTGCTTTTAGGCTGAATCTGCAAAAGAGGCACCTAAATCACTAAATAGCAGCATCGTTATGAAAATAAAAACAGTGTGAATCTGAAATGGTTATTAAATAGAGATGTAACATTAGCTTAGTCTAATTACTTGAAAAGTCTGCTAGTACATGGCTTATAAATTGTTTCTTGCCCTAAAATGTAACTTAGATGTAAAAACTATTCATTTTTCATTTTCTGAGACAGGGCCTCACTAAGTTGCCCACAACGGCCCCAAACTAGTGATCCTCCTGCTTCAGCCTCCCAACTAGCTGGGATTATGTACAGGTGTGTGTGCGTGCCATCAATCTGACAGAAAGTTACCCATTTGTCATTAAAAACTGCAGACTACATTACACTGAATAAAATATTTATTATGAGTCTTTCCCCTGTGACGTAAGATTCAGTTTCCCTAGCTCTCCAAATGACACGGTTGCAGAACCTCTTTCAGCAGGTCTTGCCTGAAAATAATAAAGATTAAGATATTAGAAACATGTTAACCCCTTAATCCTGTCATATATTTTTTTAAAAAACCTTAAGTTAATAAACAATGAAACAGAAACATGAACCCAATAAGAAAAGTGGTATCTTAATAATGTTACCTGAGAATGATGGTACTTCCAGCCTATCATGTGATAGATCTGATACGTGGCAGGTACTGAACCATCTGAATTTCTGTACATTTCTATAAAGACAAATAATGGTTAAAGTCTGAAAAACATTGTTCAATAAAAATCATTTCCTCCAAAGAAAAATGGGTACTAAGATAACTGTCGGATTCTGAGAATGCCTCACATGAAAAATTCTTAATATGGGGGGGCTGACAATGAGGAAAAAAACGGGTGTTTGGAAAAGATACAGAGCTACAGGACCTGTGCTTTAGGAGGAAGGCGTGAAGTCTGAGTGTCTGCACAGGGACAGGAAGGCACGGGCACTGCCCCAGCCGGCGTGCGCTGAGCCCCTCACCTCTGTAAACGGCCGCAGCCGCCAGCATCGTGTCTCGGTGCAGCAGGGCTTTTCTATTCCAGGAGCAGTTACTCTCTCCCATACCTAAAAATACATCACGGGGAGTTTAAGAAAATGCAATAAACACCCCGAGTAGCTCCAAGTCACAGACTTCACACATCTCCTCCAACAGTGTTATCTATCCTCAGTCTCTGACAGTCATGTACAACAATCTAAATCTCGTTTCACTTTCAGATTACAGATAGGCTTCTCAGTACTTCTGAAACTGCTTGACACCTCTTGAATATTGAGATGGGGAAGAAGTCAGACTTCAGGAGGGAAGCCCTACAATGCTGTCCTTGCCAGCCATTGTCTAAAGTAAGCCAGGTGGGCAAACGCAGAGACTAACCCTCCAGGTGAGTCATTAAGTATTGACAAGGACATTTCTAAGCATGACACATCTATATCCCTTTTAGCTCTGTTCTATGAAAGAGGACAGCACAATGACACAATGCCTCACTCCTTTAAAGCCAAAAATATGACTGTGAAACCTGGAAGAGATGGCTATCAGATTCACTAGACAATCAGAGCTACTATGCGTTATTTGTAACAGCTAGATCTTGGAAACAACCTAAATGCCCGTTAACTGAGGAATGGATAAAAAGTTGTGGTATTTTTACACAATGGAATACTACTCAGTCATGAAGAAGGATAAATCTGAGCTTTTTATAGGTAAATGGATGCAACCTGAGACCATGCTAAGTGAAATAAATCAGACATGCATGTGTAAACATCGTATTGTCTCACTAGCATGAGAAGCTAAAAGAAACTATATACACGTAAGATAGTTAGGACAGTTATACTACTAATTTCTCTGAGCTCATTGAAAAGAAAGGTTTGTGCTAGTATTGTTTGGACGATTAAATGCAGATGTCTTGTACTCTGAATAACTGATGTGAAAATAACAATATGCAGCGTATATACCATTGTTAGCCCTAATTACCATGTTTTGAAATTGTTTTACTTTTTTTCTCTTTAAAATAAAAAATAAAAATAAATTTTAAAAAGCTGCTCTGTGTTTTCAGATTTTATAACTCCAAGACTAAGTAAAAATTATGTTCATTTTTTAAGGTGTTTCCAGTACTTCACAATTTACTTTTAGACTTCTTTAAAGTTGATTAAAAGCTAATACATTATTCTATTTATTAAAAATCAATGTCATATATTTGTAATTTGATTTTTCTTTTTACACACACCTAAAATTACTTTGAAAGGCCATATTTTAAACCAGTCTGTAAAAAAAGAATTTCAAAAATGTCCTTTACATACGCTTTTATTAAATTTTACTACATAACTGTCAGCTTCTTGTTTTTCTATTTTCACAGATCAAGAAACAAACCTCCCTGTATTAGTATTCAAATTTAAAAATAATCTATCATACTTCAAGTTTTATTAAAAACAATAAAGAATCAGCTGTGACAACTAAACTTTTTCTTCTCTCCAATCTCGAAAGTTCCTATTATTCTCTAAAATAACAAATCTCTGATTCTAAATTCAATGTCCTACATCCTACAAATTTAGGATGAAGAATAAACTAGTAAACTAGTTAATCATGAAACAGAAGCTTTTTCTTACTGGCATAAAACAGGTAGTTTATTTTAGAGCAATCATATTTAGGTCAGTGATGGCCAACCTTTTAGAGCTTTCAATGATACAAACAGCCTGCTGTGGTACAAGTGTCACAGGTTCACCACTACAGCCATAGGCTTTCAAGACAGCCAGACTAGATGAACTCTACAAGCTTCTGGTGTTATTTAAGACCCACTGCTTAATCTAATTTAAAAACACTCTCTTGCACAGTGACTATACTGCATAGTGACCAAAAGTAAACTGGATCTCATGCTAGAAGAGTCTACTACTGAAGGGCACAGTGCTTTTGTTTCTGCTCAGCTTCACAATGCCCTGGGCTTACTCACATGTTAGATAAGGACAATACCAGTGGAAATCAGATTTAATGTTAATGAAAATAAACAGACATTTATTTTCCTGATGTACTAGACATTCTAACCAATTGGGACTAGACATATTAATTAAGATTACTTGGCATGCACGCTCTTTGCAGGTCTGACCCAGGTCAACCCCAGAGAAATTCAAGAGCTCAGCTGGACAGCACTGGCAGTAACTGCTCTGCCGAGGCCCACTCTTTCTTCCCAAGAGCACCCACTGCCCTCTGAGCCCCCTCTCATTTCCGTACCATGCAGTGGTGAAAAGAACTGAACTTTTGGATCACAATCTTATCTTACCTAGGACAAAGCAGCTCAGCCTCGATTAAGCTCAATTTTATCATCTTTAAAACAGTATAATACTTCATTGTAAAGGTGAGGTTTTTCTGAAGACCACTTAGGAAAAAGATATGTGACTTTGGATCATTCTGGGCTTTGGGATAAGAGAAGAATTTGGCCAGCAGGTAACTGTTTAAGACTGTCACAGTGTTTCAAGGTTAAATTCAATTGCTTAATAAAAAACAACAAAACCTTACTGTGGTTTGCTAGGGACAATACTGAGTGTATTGCCAGAAAAAAAAACTGAACTTACCTTAAAACCACTGTGAAAGCCTTGAAAATTTCTCATGCGTTCATCAGCTGATAAGCAACTTGTTTTGTAAAATTAGGCCAACATTCTGGACATTTTTTTTTCTGTGAATTAATAATAATGGCAGCTTAAATGAGATACACCACAACCACTAAGGAAAAAGAGTGACACAAAGACAAACACCACCAGAAGAAACACCATTTTCCAGTTGGCAAAGCAGCACACCTGGAAGCCTCCCAAGTTCTTCAGTCCCCCAAGACCATTCTTCCCACCCCATCTGCCTCAGGCTTTTTCCACAATACAGTGGTTGAGGTATCAGAATATGAATCAGGCCAACTATACTACTTATAGACTACACCATTTTGGATAAGCTCCTTCATACATAACAAGACAGATTAACCATGCCACCTCTGGTCTGACCTTCTTCATGAACTACAAATAATGCTGGAGAGTGAGCTTTTTAATATACTAATGTGACTCTTCTGCCCCCATGAAAGATTCACCTCTGATCCCCTAGCATTTCTCCTCTCTCCCTATGCTACATACTGAGATACTGTACAGTTCTTGCATCAAGACAGTGAAAGATACGCATATGCTGTACTCTGATACCTCTTACGATTTTATATAGGCTGTGTCTTCTGTACAGAATACAAAGCCCAGCTCCCCCAAACCTGTTCCCACCCACTTCATTCTCCTGGCAAACTCAGTTTAGCTTAGGTGTTGCCGCTTCTACAAATTTCCCTGACACCCTCGTGGGCTTTCTTTCTCTCACTTTCCAGTTGAAGGCTTATCTGTTTGCTGCTATGGGTCTCCTCCTCCTCCTAGAATAATCAGCACTTTGAGATTAAGAACCATGGATTTTCACCATCAGCTCAGTGCTTGGCAGATGATGGATGATCAGTAAATGGTAAGTGAATGAATATAAAATCAACCAGTTACTCTTTGTATCTAGCTTGCTAAATATCACTTTTACAAGTTATCTTTAGTTAATTCCTCTTAATCCTCCCACAGATGGGAGACACTAAAGACTGAAGTGCATGATTTCTGTAAAAGACCTTATAGTAAAAATAAGAGAAGAACTGGCAAAGTTTCTTAAAGGTAAACAGTAGGCACAGGTCCTCCAAATACAAAAGCTATCTGAAACTCTCAGGGGAAAAAGGGGATGGTTACCAAGTAGGAGGGGTCCCAGGGGAGCTGGAGGAATTCTGTAATTTGCTGGGTGCATTTAAAACTAGGGTACATTACTGAACATATTTTCTAATTTCAATTGTCAAAAAAATCCACATATTATAAAGTATGTGGCATAGGTTTCTAGTTTCAAATTTTAACACCAAATTTACTGTCACGGAAGACAGGGTATTTCCGGATGCTTCCATTTGCTCACCTGTAAAATTAAGTATCAGGAAAACTCAGAGAACTGCACTGAGCATAAGGTACTGTATTTTTAAACCAGTGGGCAGTAACCTTTTCCAAATGATAGGTCTAACTTCCAGTCTTTTTGTTCTTGAGATGAATCATGAGCAAGCATTTATTATAGAGTAGAATGAAAATAAATGCAGTATTTGAAGAACAATTTTTTTTTAATCATTGGAGCCTAAATGAGAAATAACTCACTACTGTCTCTGGAGCCTTTAGACTAAGGGGCTCTGGGATTACATCTGGATGAGCTTAGCACTTGGGCAGAGTTCAGGAAAGAGGCTGTGTGATTTTTTTTTTTTAATTGATCATTTGTTGTCTTGGACATGTAATAAGCTATCAATCCTGTATTTTATTAGGAAAAGGAACTACAATGAGAAGCTTTTACCGTGCCCAATGCCACCTGAAAAGCTGGCAGAAGCTCCATAGGCAAGCAGACTGAACGGATGGTGGGCGGAATGGACTTTGTGGTGAAGTCAGTCAGTGGGAGCTGTGCCTGGCTCTGTCATGGTTAAGTGTTCTCTTTGCACCTGAAATTGTTCTCACTTGTAACACTGAGGGGAAAGTAAGTTACAGGAATCAAAAGGAATACTGAAAGAAACAAGAGTAACAAAGCTCTATAAATCT
>RJWM01039995.1:0-15733 GCA_004363535.1 Dasyprocta punctata
GAGCACAAGGCCGGCCTGAGCTACATAGTGCGACCCTGCCTCAAAAACTAGGGCCAGGAGTTTGGCTCAGTGGCTTAAGCGCCTGTCTGGCAGGTGAGGTGCAAGGTTGTGAGTTCGATCCCTGGCGCCACAAAAAAATAAATAAATAAAATAAATAAAAGATAAAAGCAAGGGATAGAAAAATACACTGCATAATTCCTATTGTGACAAAGTACAGCCTGACCCAAACAGCAGGCTCCTGAGGGTCCACTTGCAGATCGCGGGCAGACGATGGACCAGGCTCAGAGCTGTGCCACCCCCTGCCCCTGCCCCAGCAGTTCCTGGGGGGATTTGGCAAGGAGGAGCCCGAGCAGACCGTGGAGGTGGGAGTAAAGCAGCGGCCAGTTTCTCCGCGGTCAGTGCCAGTGCCCAAGCGGTGTGGACAGGAGCAGCCACGTGACCCCAGGTGAGCACTCAGCAGGAATCGGTGCCGCACAGCTCAGCACTGCCTGCCCTGCAGGGAGACCGAGGCACAGCATGGGCGGGTGCTTCGGAAGGGTCCCCAGGGAGACACGAAGGTTCTGTGTACACAGTGGGGCTGAGGGAGGCTCCAGCTCCACTCGCCGGCCCTGAATTCGGGTCTTTGCTCTCTGACAGGCCCCACTTCCCCGATAACCCCACGGGGGTTTGGGCCCCAGCACACCCACAGGTTCTGATTCCCCTTTCAGCCGAGGACCTTCCCTGAGCTGCAGACACCCGGGGACATCTCGGCTGAGCTGCCGCATTGGCATTTCAAGTCCATTTGTCCAAAACAGGGGTTCTCAGTGCACCCACGTCATTCGCTCCACCAACTGCAGACCCCAAACTGCTGCTCTCATGACATTCTGAGCTAGAGGACAGGTGCACACTGCTTGTGGCTGTCAACTCCTCTAATGCCCTGCGTGTGACCCCTCAACAAACCAGTCACCACTCGGCTGCTTTGCTCTTCCCATCCTCCTCTACCTCTGGCCCAGGGCCTTTGCACTGGACACTCCTGCAGGCTGGGGCTACTTCTCCTGAGAAACTGCCTGGCTGCTCCTCACATTTCATCTACACAAACATTCCTTAATGAGTCCTGTTGATCTGCCAGGGACTTCCTGTGCCTATCTCATAATTTCCACAACTCTGCAGGCTCACACAGGCACTGCTCCCAGAGATAACAGCACACACGCCTTGAAGAGCAGGTGTGAGGAGGTGGTCAATTTGCCCAAAGTCAGTGGAACCAGTACATACATCATAAATATCGCCTTGCTTCTGAGCTTCTGCATTATAAATCACAGCTATTAAGGCCCATGGGGGTTTATTAGATGGGTCTGTAGGATGGGGGCTGGACAGCCCACAAGGTTATCTGCGTGCTGCTCAGTCCAAGAAGCCAGAAGGTTCAGAAACGGAAGGGATCAAGGATGCAACTCCAGTCCAAAGCCGACGGCGTGGACACTCCCTGGAGAGTCACGGCTGGGAGTCCGTGGGGAGGGCTGAGAAGCTGGGGCCGGTGCGCAGGGTGAGGCGCCGCGGCGGAGCCGGCCTAGCGGAGCAGCGCTCGCACGCGCTGGCTGCTTGCCCCTTCTCCCACTTCGGTCCCAGCCTATTGAATGGCATGGCCCTTCGTGAGGGCGGATCTTCCCCTCGGTTTGCTGGCTGACATGCCAATCATCTCTGGAACTACCCAGACCCACCCAGAGGTGTGGTGAGAGCCTGGGACACTTGTGGTGCCGACAGCTGGGAGCGCAGGGCATTGTCTGTTTATCCTACAAGCGTCCATCGAGAGCTCTGGAAGTGTGCAGCGTTCTCCATCCAGGACCACTGCTGTGAGCCAGACACGAGTCTGTGTCTTCTCGGAGCTTATATTCGTGTGTGTGTGCGCGCGCGTATCATCAGAAAACAGGTTAAGTAACCATTTTCATTATAATAAATGATACGGAGAAGAATGCAGCAAGAAAGGACAAGGCAGCCCTGGAGCTGGCTAGTAGTGTCTGTGGTGCCAACAGTAATCTAGCATGTGATGCCAACTTGCTGTTGGCACCACAAGAGTCCCATGCTGTCACCACACCTCTGGGTGGGTCTGGGTAGTTCCAGAGATGATTGGCATGTCAGCCAGCAAACCGAGGGGAAGACCCGCCCTCACGAAGTGCCGTGCCACTCAATAGGCTGGGACCGAAGCGGGAGAAGGAGGAAGCCGCCAGCTCGTGCGAGCGCTGCTCCCCTCGGCTGGCTCCGCTGCGGCGCCTCGCCCTGCGCACCGGCCCCAGCTTCTCAGCCCTCCGCACGGACTCCCAGCAGTGTCTCTCCAGGGAGTGTCCACGCCGTCGGCTTTGGACTGGAGTTGCATCCTTGATCCCTTCTGTTCCTGAACCTTCTGGCTTCTTGGACTGACCTGCCCCCATCCTGCAGACCCATCTAATAAACCTCCATGGGCCTTAATAGCTGTGATTTATAATGCAGAAGTTCAAAGCAAGGCGATATTTATGATATATATGCTGGTTCCACTGACTTTGGGCAAATTGACCACCTCCTCACACCTGCTCTTCAAGGCGTGTGTGCTGTTATCTCTGGGGTCAGTGCCAGTTTGAGCCTTCAGAGTTGTGGGAATTATGAGATAGACACAGGAAGCCCCTGGAGTAGTGGCTGGCCTACAATAATAGTGCCACAATATCTACCCTTATTATTGTGCAATTAAAATCATGCAGCACAGATATGAAGGCTGCCTCATCTTTTATTACACATAAACAGACCCTCCATCATGAAATAAGCTGGGTCATGAATAAGAAAAATGTTTGATTAAGACAAAGTTTATAGGAAAGTAGTTAAAGCAGCATACTAAAAATTCAGGGGAAAAAATGTAGCTAAATTTTCTACCATTCTGAAATACCCTCAGAGGTCCCTGGAAAATCATGGCCAGTTAACAGGGCCACATGGTCTCCACCATGTCAGAGCAGAACAACCAAACCATCCCAGAGTGGCCAAATATCATGTGGACACCTTTGACCCAGATGATCCTCAGTGACATGTTCCACATCTATGACGGTAGTGTAACCAGCCTGGCTTGTACTGTGCTGAGCCAGCTGGTAGGAAATTAAAGATTGGAATTCCTTACAACAGAAAACACAGAAGAGGAAGGTACATAAAAATAAATACTGTGTTTAGCTTCTGTGACAGTTGATCCTGATGTGTCAGGGTCATTGGGTTGAGAAATCCCTAGCAGGTAGCAGCCAGGTTGCTCTACTCTTGGTTGAGCACAGAGGGTAACCCTGGGGCCTGTGGATGGTTCCTCACATGCTCCTCTCTGGAGCTCTCCCCTGCTCTGATTCCTGGCAACCATGAACTGAACAGATTGCTCCACCATGCCCTTCTGCCATGATGCTCCTGCCTGGGAGACACTGACCATGGACTGGATCCCCAAAACCATGAACCAATTAAACCTCTTCTCTCTAAGTTGCAGGTGTTAGGTGTTTTGTCCCAGTGATTGGAAAGTAACTAATACACCACCCCCAGGACTTCATGCATCCCATTTCTCCAGAGAAGCTAAGCAGGGGTGGCCACAGCTAGGAGTGACAGGAGCTTACTGTGTCTCAGTACCCTGCTCAGTCCTATATCTCCCCAGTGAAGCAGGGAACTCGAAAGTGGTCTAGGAAATGAGAAGAGGGTGATCCAGGAAGGGAAGTCCAGGTCTAGGCTCTAGAGGAAAGTAGGTGACCAAGGGAATCAGCCATGGAAGCCAGTACAGTAACTGGAAAGCCAGCGTGGGCCAAGGGGCAGGGAGAATGGGAGATGTTAAGGAGGTGCTTTGGAAAAGTGTGAAAAAACTCAAGAGTTAAAATTTCGTGGGAATTGTTTACTGTGTAGGGAAACAATGTGACAAAGTAAGATGCTACTAAAATGTACATTATAGCATAGATGTGTTAATTGAAGACTGATAAGCTGTGGACCTGGAATCTGTGATAAAAATAAGAAACCTGGTTTTGCAAATGTATTTTTTATTTTAAAATGAAAAAAGAATAAAAATGGTGATACAGAATTTCTGAACAAAATTATAGGAGATTGGCAGTGGTTAATATATTGTGTGTTGTTATCTTCAAAGTAGTTTGCAGGTGGCGCACGCCTTTAATCCCAGCACTTGGGAGGCTGAGGTAAGAGGAGCGTTGTGAGTTCGAGGCCGGTTTGGGCTACAACACAAGCACAAGGCTGGCCTGAGCTACCCAGTGCGACCCTGCCTCAAAAAACCAGGGCTGGGAGTTTGGCTCAGTGACTTAAGTGCCTGTCTGACAGGTGCAAGGTTGTGAGTTCAATCCCCAGTACCGCAAAAAAAAACAAAAACAAAAATAAAACAACAACAACAACAACAAAAAAGTAATTTGCAAATGTATTTTAAGCCAAGAATAAAATGACCACACGATGGCAGTAAAAGGTAAGAGATGAGGCCTCATAACACTTTTTTCCAACTGTAAAATGCACCAAAACTTCAATGAACATCACCTGTACGCTGTTCTTTATTTATTTATTTATTTTTATTTTTTTTATTTTTTTTTTTTTTGGCACCGGAGATTGAATTCACAACCTCGCGCCTAGCATGCAGGTGCTTAAGCCGCTGAGCCAAAATCCTGGCTCTCTGTACGCTGTTCTTAAAACCACACACAAATAAACAAAAAATCCTAAACACTGCAGTTCTTTGGCCAAAATTGGTTTCTCAGGGAAAATAATGTCCAACTGATGACTATGACATTGATGCCATCTTAAACTCTCCATTCAAGTTTGAACCCATGTTCTTACAAATAAATTCTAAAGTAGCTAAGTTATATTTTAAAGAAAATTTTTAAACAGCACAAGACAAGCTTCCCACCAGATGTGGTGGCACACGTCTGTAATCTCAGCACTTGGGAGGCTGAAGCAGGAGGATTGCAACTTCAAGGTCAGCCGTGGCTGCACAGTGAGGTCAAGGTCAGCCTGGAATACACAGCGAGCTCCGGTTGCAGAAGGAAAGAAAGAGAAGAGAAGGCAAAGGGAGGAGAAAAGAGGGGAGGAAGGAAAGAAGAGAGCAAAGGAGGGAGCAAGGGGACCTCAGCCTTCCCCAGGTTGCCAGACTCGGAGCCGAGGTCGCCCTGGAGCTCTTCCCGTTCTCCTGGGCATGCGCGACATCCGGATTTCTGCTTCCTGCCCGGTCCTACCCCAGTGCCGTGGCTGGTGAATCCCGCAGGCCTCGGGTTGACACCTAGGGCCCCCGGTACCTTGGTCTGAGCTCTGCATTCCCCCAGGTCCTGATCCCCACCCCTCGCAGCCCTTGCAGGGACAGAAACCGTGGGACCCTGCTCACCTCACGGAGAGACCCCGTAGGGCACCTCGCCCAGGGCACAGGTCAGAGACCCCTGCCCCTGCAGTGCATGGGGCAGGGACAGCGGAGGGACCGGTCACGGGCGTGGGGCGGGAGTGGGCGGGTGACAGCATCCTCCGCGGCCTGGCTTTCCTCCACCAGACAGCACCGGCACACAGCCGCTCTCAGACCTAGGAATGAGCAAACCACGCTCCGCTTAGCGCAGGCAGTGGGACAGCTGTGCCTCCAAGGCTTTGAGTCAGCCCTTGAGGACTGAGGCCTCTGCCCTCCTGTTGGGTAAATCCTCCAACACAGCAAGGAAATCGAAGCCGAAGTAACAGCAGCCCTGCGGGCCAGGGCCAGCGGCCACCGCCCAGGGGACACAGGTCCCCAGCTCACCAGGGACCCCGAGGTCCTCGAGCTGTTGGGGCAAAATAATGTATGTATAGACATTTCATGATTAATCGGAAGACTAAGTCGCTGTTCTGCTGTCTGGTAAATTCAATTGACCCTGACAATGTCAGAGCGATTGCCTTTGCCTTAAGGCACCTTGGGCTGACCCGTGCTTATTCAGTTCAGTCTCTCGCTCCTGAACAACTCCTGTATTATGGTAATGCTCTTAAGTGTAGCCATTCTGTAAGAGCCCCCCCCCCCCTTGGTTCCCGGAATGTTTCTATTGTTTCAAGGCTGGCCTGTCTGTCAATATGTGATTCAATGTACCTAACCAGTCATGGAACATTTGGTCACTTGCTTTGTACCTCCCACTTCTAATTCCGTATAGACTAAACTCCTTCGGGATTCAGGGCCATTGCTAGAGAGGAATTATCGCTGCAACTGTCCACTGGCGTGAACTCCAGCAGTCCGCTGGTGTAAAGATTAAATGCTGCCATCTTATCTCTCTGGTGCAAAGGGTCTTCCTTTTGGCTTGGCTCGGCTTGGTTTGGGAAATTTCCCACAGCAGCGCCTGCATCTGTCCGGCCAGATTCTGGCAGCTGGACGCCAGCAGAGCGGAGCTCGCTAACCGCGCGGCCCGGACACGGAGCTCTGCCCGCGCGGAAGGGAGCCGGCTACCCCAGTCCCCACGCGGGACAGTGGAGCCGAGGCCCAGGCTCCTGTCCACCCAGCTGGCTGCTGCCCACGTGTCCGTGGGTCTCGCCCACCGCCCGGGCCCCTTCCCCAGTCCATCTGCCCAGGAGCAGGCCCCCCTCGAGTGCAGGGCGGCGGACAGGCGGACGAAGAGAACAGAGACCGAGAAAGCCGCCCACAGGCGCGCGTTAGGGCCTTGCAACGCAAAACCCAGCACAGGGAGGCCTGGCTTGAGTCCCAGCACTGAGCACAGAATTGGGCCTGAATTCTGTTTTAAACAAAAACCAGGGAAACTCAAACTCACAGCAGTAATCCAATGTGACAATCAGAACCGTTCTGCAGAATCGAAGTGGCCAGTCTCCACGCCCCTCCGGCCCGAGTGCGTGCATGCGGGAGCGATCCTCCTGAGCTGGGGGTCAGCTCGGCCACCTGCTCTGCAAACCGGCCGCCCTGCTGTGACGAGCGCCGCCTTGGCCGCCCTCGCTTGTGAGTGGGGCTGCCGTGTTTTCCTCCTGGCGGCATGGCTGTGATGTGCTGATTGATGCCCGCATAATTAATTAAAAACATGGCAGAAAAGCAGGCAAAGACATTGAGAAGAGGACCTAAGGCCTGTCAAATACGCTCATGCTACTTATTTTAAAATTAGAATAAAGTGAGAGTGTAATTGTTTTGATTTGCTTTTAAGTATTTAATTTTTAAGTCACACAAAAAAACTTTAAAAATATGTGAGTGAATGGGGTGTTATAGGATGTTTTCATCACTGACCGGGTTCAAGAGAACCCCAAGGAGAAGACAGATGGGCTCTATGCCCCTGGGCAGGTTCCCGACTTCCTGGCAGAGAGGCCCGGCAGGGCTGAGGCGTAGGCCAGGTAGGACGCACAGGCCGGCTCACCGGGCGATGCAGGAGGCGCGAGCAAGCCTCAGAGGCTCTGGTCCCAAGGTACGAACAGGGACAGGGACCTGCTGAGTCTGGCTGAGCACAGTCTCCGTTCTGGCTTTGCAGGCGGCTCTGGATGGCCCTTCCTGCCGAGGGCTCCGTGTGGGGCACCTCTGCTTTCGAAGGCTCTGCAGGCACCCAAGGTTGTCATAGGTTTAGGGCAGTGACCAGACTGGTACCCCAGTGGCCTTGTAAATCCTTTGTCTTGGTGTCTCCAGTCTCCAAGGGACCGAGGTGGGTTCTGTGGACCCTGGGTCAATCCTCCCTGTGCTGCCAGCTTTCAGACAAACCCTCCCTGAGCGACCAAGAAAGCCTGGGCAGGGAGAGCAGGACCAGCCCAGGGCTCTGAGGAGGTGGAGACTCGTGGTGAAGGCCCAGCCTCGTTCTGTTTCCATCGCACTGGGCATGCTCCAGAGGCCCAAGTGCAGACTCACTGGTTGCTGTTCTGTTGTTTGCTTTTCGTTTGTTTTTAAGCAACCACATCTTTCAAGTCCCTTACTGGCTCAGAAGCAAACACAGCCCATGCTTTTCAGAAGCGCCAGGCTAAGTGCCCCTGGGGTGGCCTCTGTCTTGTTTTGATGCCTGATATATTCTGTAACAAAACTCAAAAGCCTGGCCAAAGCCTACAGCTCTGGTTGCTTTTAGTTGCTGGCTTTGGTCCCTGAGTTCAGAGGTCAGCTGTGTGAATGGCACCACTGACTCCTGGGTCCCCATGGCAACAGTCACCCACACTGCTGTCCAGAGCCCTGGAGGTGGCTTCTTGTGTGCCTGGCAGGAGTCCAGGGGCAACTGCTGATGTCAAGACTGCCCATTGGGCCAGCTGAAGCCACTGTTTTCTAAGCACGGGGCCCAGGAGCAGTGTCTGAGTTGGTGACATAGCTCACGTTTCCTCCCACCTGCTGCCTTCCTGGGAGAGACCTCACTCCTCATCCTGCGGATACCCGAGCTCTGTGCCTCCCTAGGCAGGCAGAGACCTCGCTGGGCCTCACACCTGGATGGCTTACGAGTAACTCAGGGTTACAGGGCTGGGAGGACCAGGCCTGCCGCAGTGACATAACCAGGCCAGACCTGCGCACCCCACAATATTTATCCCTGTGGAAACATAGGAAGCCTAGCTTTGTGCCACAAGCTGTGCTCACCATCTACAATCACCCCGCTGCTCAGCAACGCCTGTGCCCTCTGACCCCCTCTGGCTGGCACCCCTCCCTCCTCCCTGGGGCCCCACCCTCCTCTCTGCTGTTTACACACAGGCCGGTGAGCTCAAGCCCCACTCGTCTGCTTGCACCTGGCTCATTTCGCATAACACCACCATCTCCAGTTCTACCCACACCATCACAGGCTGAGTTTCATCTTCTTCGGTCCTCATAGCATCTTGCAGTGAGTGTGGACCACAGTTTCCTCATCCATGCAGGGCTGGTGGACACTGTTGTTTCCACGTCGTGGCTCTCTTGAACAGGGCTGCACTGAGCGTGGTACAATGTCTCCTCAACACAGCTTTTTCATTCCCTTTGCAGCAGTCCCCAGGGCTGCACCACCAGGCCACTCCTGGGTAGTTCTGCATTGAGGCCTGCTTCCCACAGTGCCTGTACTTAGATGCCCCCAGCCACGTGCAACCCTCTCCTTTTGGTCTCTTCATCAGTGCTGTTATCTCTTGTCTCTTTGACAGTAGCCTTTCTCCCTAGAGTGAGGCGCTGTCTCACTGTGGTTTTGATTTACATTTCTCTGATGATTAATGCTGAGCATGTTTTCATATACCTGTTGGGTTTTGTATTTCTTCTTTTGAGAAATGTCTATCTAGGTGTACTGCCCATTTTTTAATTAAGTTATTTGGTTTTTCTGTTGAGATTTGAAGCTGGCGTCTTAACTTTCACATTAACGTTTTGTCATATGTATGGTTTGCAAATATTTCCTCCCATCCTGTAGTTGTCTTTTCACTCTGTTGATTGTTTCTTTTTTTTTTTTTTTTTTTTTTTTTTTTTTTTTTTTTTTTTTTTTTTTTTTTTTTTTTTCTTTTTGTACCGGGGATTGAACTCACGATCTCGATCCTGCCAGGCAGGTGTTTAAGTGACTGAGCTAAACCCCCGCCACTATTTTTTGAGACAGGGTCTCACTATGCAATTCAGACTGGCCTTGAACTTGTTGATTGCTTCTTTCACTGTGCAGGTTTCTAGTTTGATGATGCAGCCCCATTTGTCTGTTTGATTTTGTTTCCTGAACTTTTAAATCTTACCCAAAATAATCTTTGCCTGTTCCAATGTCCTGAAGCATTTCTCCTAGGTTTTCGTCTCATAGTTTCATTGTTTCAGGTATTACCTCTAAGTCTCTAACCCACTTGGGGCTGACTATTGTAGCTGAGGAGAGATGGGTCTTGGTCATCCTTCTGCATGTGGATAGCAGTCTTCCCAAGACCATTTACTGAAATGATCGTCCTTTCTCCTCCTCTGCTGGAATTCTGCTGGCTGCAGATGCCTGGGCTTGCTTCCAGCTCATTCTGTCTCTCTCTTCCTACACATCTGTTTTTATGACAGCATTAAACCGTCTGGACTGTTCCAGCATCACAGAATATTTTGAAGTCTGGTAGTGTGTGATGCTATCTGCTTGGTTCTTTTGCTCAAGATGACTTTTCCTGTTAGAGTTTTTTATGAGTCCATACAAACGTTAAGATTAGTTTTCCTAGTTCTGTGAAGAATGTCGTTGAAATCTTAACAAGATTGCATTGAATCTGTAGATTATTTTGGGTACCGTTGTATTTGGGTGTTCCCCAAAGTCTCGTCTGCTAAGAGCAGAGCTTGAGGGAGGTGAATGAATTTTGGAGCTACAGTAGTTTAATGTGCAGTCAGGAGGTGGGGCCTGGTTGGAAGCGGCAGGCCATGGGACTAACCTGGAGGGTGCTTCTCCCTCTTCTATCCTGGCTTCTCTCTGCTTCCTGGCTGCCAGGACATGAGCTACTCCCCTGCACCAGGCCCTTCCATCATGGCACTGGCCCTCAAGGACTGAAACTCCTTAAGTGTGGGCCAAAACAAACCTCTCCTCCTTCAACCTGTGAGTGTTGGATATTATGACTCAGGGACAAAGGAAGTATATTAGGTTTTTGTCATTATAACAAAATACCTGTGGATTATTTTGGGGAGTTACATTAGTTTTCTGTCACAGAATATCTGAGATAAACCAGTGAATGGGAGGAAGGATTTCTCTGGGCTCAGAGTTTTGAAGATTTCAGATCACGGCCTCTTGGCATCATCATTTTGGGCACTGGTAACGCAGGGATCACGGCAGGCAATACACAGAGCAAGATGCGCACCGTGTGGCAGCCAGGAAGCAAGGAGACAGAGAAGGAGGAAAGGCTGGGCCCCACGTGCCCTCCACGGAACACTTTCCATCGCCTGTTTCCTCCAGCCAGGCTCCAACTCCTAAAAAGTCTACCATCTCCCGGGAGAACCATGCCCGGGGACAAAGCCCGTAACACATGAGCTTGTCTGTGTGGGCATTAGGGTCCATACTGCAACTGGCGACCTGGACATTCCAACAACAGTGATTCCCCCGCCCACGAGCAAAGGATGTCTTTCCTGGTGTGTATAGGTGTGTGCGTGTGCGTGGTCGTGTGTGTCCTCTTCATTGTCTTTCATCAGTGTTTTCTCGTTTCCATTGTTAAGATCTTTTGCCTTTTTGGTTAAATTTATTCCTAGGTATTTTATTTTTTGTAGCTATTGTAAATGGCATCAGTTTCTTGATTTCTGTTTCAAAGTGTACAGTCTTGGCATGTAAAATCCTACATTCATTTCTTAGTTCTAGGGGTTTTTTTTGGAAAGAATCTTGGGGCTGTCTACATTTAAGATTATGTCACCTGTGACATAATCAACAGTGACAGTTTAACTTGTTTTCCAACTTGGGTGCCCTTTCTTCCTTTCTCATGTCCAACTTCTCTAGAGAGATTGAATAAAAGTGATATAAGGAAACATCCTTATTTCTTCCTAGATCTTGTAGAGAAAGCGTCTAGCTTTCCACATGCAGTATAATATTGGCTGTTGGTTTGTTGTATATGGCTTTTGTTATGTTAAAGTACATGCCCTCTAGCCTAATTTATCATGAAGGGATATTGAACATCACCAAGTGCCTTTTCTTTTTTTTCTTTTTTTTTCTTTTTTTCTTTTTTTCTGCGGTACTGGGGATTGAAGTCACAACCTCGTGCCTGCCAGGGCAGGCACTTAAGCCACTGAGCCAAACTCCCAGCCCTGGTTTTTTGAGGAAGTGCCTTTTCTGAAGCTGTTGGTTATATGGTTTTTCTCCTCCTCTGTTTTGTGAAGTACCACGTTCATGGATTTGCAAACATTGAACCATTCTTGCATATCTGGGATAAATCACACTTGCTCGTGGTAAATAATCTATGTAATGTGCTGTTGAATTTGGCTTGCTAGCATTGTGTTAAGGATTCTTGCAACTAATTTCACCAAGGATATTGGCCTGCAATTTTCTTCCTTTCTTTTTAACGTACTAGTCTGGTTTGGTATCAGGATAACGTTAGCCTTGTAAAATGTGCTTGAGAAAACTTTCTCCTGTTTAGTTTTTTGGAATAATTTAAGGAAATCTAAGATTAGTTCTTTAAACATTTGGTAGAAATGGGCAGTGAAGCGGGGCGTGGTGGCGCACGCCTTTAATCCCAGCACTCAGGAGGCTGAGGTAGGAGGAGCGTTGTGAGTTCGAGGCCAGCTTGGACTACAACGCGAGCGCAAGGCCAGCCTGAGCTACACAATGCAACCATGCTGCAAAAAACCAGGGCCAGGAGTTTGGCTCAGTGACTTAAACACCTGTCTGACAGGCACAAGGTTGTAAGCTCAATCCCCAGTGCCACAAAAAAAAAAAAAAAAGAAGAAGAAAAAAGAAATCAGCAGTGAAGCTGTGTGATCCAGGCTTTTCTTTGATGGGAGACTTCACTGCCAGTTCTATCTCTTTATTTTTGATCTGTTTAGATTTTCCATTGCTTAATAATTCAGTCTGCATGAGGTGCGTGTCTCCCTGAATATGTCCATCTTTTTCTAGGTTTTCAAATTTATTGATATGTAGTTGTTCATAATTTATATTTCTCTGGTGTCAGTTGTCTTCCTTTTAAACTCTGCTTTGATTCAAGTTTCTCTCTCTTGGTCTAGCTAAGATTCTGCCAATTTTGTTCGTCTTTTCAAAAGTCCAGATCTTTTCTGACTTCCCACCTCTGAGGGGTAGTGGAGGGACCTCCTGCCCGGTGTGGCCCCAGACATTAGGGCTGCACAAACTGGCCGAGGAGTTGAAGCCCCAGGTCAGCCTGGCATGAGGCCTGAGGCCCAGCTGAATTCCCTCTTCCTCATCCATCAGGAGACGCCAGTCTGTCAGCCTGCTTAGGGCCATGGAGGTGAGCAGACCATGCTGTCCTCCCTGCCTTCTCTTGTGCTTTTTCTTGTCATTGCACCAAGCTGGATCCTAGACCTCTCCCCTGGCTGTTAGCTCTTGTGAAGGTCACCTGTCACATGATGAGCTGCTCAGGGCCACAGTCAGTGGAGGTTCATAGCCACTGACTTGCTACCTCCTACTTTTAAATCTCATGCAGGTGACTTAGGATTCCTCAGATGTCTGGGAGTAAACGTGGCTCCCAAATCCTGCCCTCTGTGATCTCTTCTCTAACAGTAAAGGGACCAACGCTTAGTCACTCGTGATATCGATTTAAGCACAAAGATCTGTCCTAAAAATGTTCCCTAAACCTTCCGAAGTTCCATGAGGTCTCCCCCTGTCCTTTCTAAACTCAAAGCACTCCCTGACCACAATGCTTGGGGATTCATCTGAGATCTTGCACAGGTATGGCTCCCTCTGCAGAGGGATTTAATGTTTCCATTCGGTTCTCAGGGAGCTTCTGCCTGGCCTGCGGCAGGTTTTGTCCCAGCACCACCCCGGAGGGCAGCAGCAAATCGTCCTGTTCTGATTGCATTCAGATGCCTCAGTGGTCCAGAGACCCAGCATCACATTGAGGCGGAGGTCCTCTCTGATGTCTGTGTGCCCACCCCACCTCTGTGTGGCGCTCCAGGAAGCCCTCCACGCCTGCCAGCGAGGCTAAGGCATGCACAGGTATCAGCTTGAGCCTTGGACAAACAGATGCCGAATGGGACTGGCAGGCGAGGTCCTTGTTGCAGCCAGCACCTTGAGGGAGAGACGGGGAGGCCAGGGGTGTTGGGTGATGCTGTCACTGACCTACTGGGAGGAGAGACAAGAGGCCCGGGAAGGACCGTTGAGCAGCACAGTTCTCAGAAGCTCAACTGACCGGGTCCCCACCAGACCCCAAGCCTAACCCGAGTCAGTGGTGGAGCAGCCCGGGAGGAGGGTGCTTCACAACGTGCGGTGCTACCTGTGCCCCCCTGTCAGTGAGCTTTGCCCCACCAGGTCCTCCCAAGAGGACACCCCAAGGGCTACCATGGTCCTTGACTTGTTTTTGCTGCAGTAAAACACCTGCGTGGAAACCTCCAAGTCGGGGAGAGTTCCAAGGGCTCTGGCTCAGCCCATGACCGCGAAGCTCCAAGGGTTCTGGGCACAGGTGGGGGCCAGGCACCGTGGAGAGCGCCTGCTCACCTCACAGCACCAGGAAGCAGAGGGAAGGGGCCAGTGGCCCCATCACCCACTTCCCTCCATCACCCCAACAGCCCCCAGCTAGGGAAGCTCCAGACAGCCCAGCGCAGACAGATGCTCCGCCACGCAGCTCACTTCCAATATGCCTGTCCGCGTTCTGGTTCTCCAGTCCATCCTTAGCTGGCGTGCAGGCGCAGCTCGGCTGTTTTCTTAGCCATGTCTCTGCTGTGGGCTGTGTGCAGCCCCAAGTTCACTGCTGGAAACCAGAGCCCAGAATTCCTGTGCTCGTGACCTTTGGTGTGGAACCCTGAGGAGGCGATAAGGACCCGACAGGGTCATGGTGTGGCCCCGGGTGGCACTGGTGGCCCTGTAGGGACAGCTGGAAGTTTGGGCCACACACCTACTCTGTGTGGCCTTATAAGGCACCGTCTGCCACTGTGGGCAGAAGCCCCTGGTACAGCTTAGCACTGTGGGTTCCCAGCCTCCAGAACCATGAACCAGGAGATTCTCTTTCTTTGTCAATGTCCTGGTTTCGTGTATTTTGTTGCAGCAACAGAATATGGACTAGGCACTTACAAAGCATGCAGTGAGCATCACAAGGTATTTCAGAGCTCAGTCACAACTGAGAGGTCTTACAAAGAGGAGGTGGGAAGTGGTTGCTAACTCGGATTCCACAGTGGAGGAAGCTGTCCCTGTCCATGCAGTGCCCTGAACACCAGATGCCTTCAGGCCACAGCCAGGGCCTCCGCCCTGCAGGCCCTTCCCCTGCTCTCCTAAGTAACCCCACACAGGGCTGGGGACATCCTGGCCAGCTCCAGAGAGGCTGGAAAGGGCTGCTGGACATTTCTCCCACTGACTGCACTGAGGGAGCAGTCCCAGGTCTCAGCCTGGTGCCTGGTGTGGGTCCAGCCTGACCCTGGTATGGGCCAACTCCACAGCCCAGACATCATTCCAGACAGCTTCCAGCGAGTGTGGGCTCTCAGCACAGGTGCAAACGTGCATGCATTTGTACTAAAGACACAAACAGTGAGAGTTGTTGAGTGAATAGTTGAGGGAACAGGCATGGTAATGCATATCCTGCTTGCTTTCTTTGGTGTTTACTTCCTGCCCATATCCCAAGAGGAAATAGGGCAGGGACCACAGAAGAAAGAGCCACAGAAAAGCTTGAGTGTTTTCACTGAGATCTCAGAGACGAAGCAGCTCAGCTGAATGGGAAGCTGACGCAGATGCTGCCTGCTGAGGACCTGTGGGTTGTCATGGTTACCAAAGCCACCAAGACAGCTCTGAAGTCACCATGGGGGTGGGGGCTGTGACACACAAGAGGGAATTTGGCTTTTTTCAACAAAGACAACAGCTTCCCAGCTTTGGTCTTGAGAGAGTTTAGTTTTCCTACAGTCCTCTCATTTAAAGGTAATGAGCAAAGCGGGTTTTTATGTGATGCCTTTTTATGATTAAACGTTAGTTCAAAAAAATCTATAACATTCCTCAGCCAAGCAAACACAGCAACAAACAAACTTTATCCACAGGCTACCGAATGTCAGCCTCTCCCCACCATGAGGCCTTCTGAAGACTCACATCATAAGGCCTCATAAACCTAGTACAAAAAAGACACCAGCACTTTGGATTTTTAGACTTGTTCCTTCTCTGTGGCCCCTTATCAGGGACCCGGCCTAGATCCCCAATCTTCCAAATGAGTGTATGGCGAAGGTTTAAATAAATGAGACAAGTGGTATGATTTTAGGGCTCCAGGAGGATCAAAGCCCCTGCAGAGTTCTTGACTCTGTGGCTATCATGAGGGCTAA
>RJWM01039996.1:0-15745 GCA_004363535.1 Dasyprocta punctata
TTTTTTTTTTTTTTTTTTTTTTTTTTTAATTTTGAGACAGGGTTTGGCTCAAACTTGTGCTCCTCCTGCCTCAGCCTCCCAGGCAGAATGCTGGGATTACAGGCATGCATCACCACGCCCAGCTCCAAATAGTATTTTATTAAAAACCCATCAAACCACTTATACTACATGAACAAGCGGATTTGTAAAGGAACACATTTTGTAGTGTTTTTCAAAGCAGGAGGAACCTTTGCTTCTTAGACTGTCAGGGTGGTTCTGTCCCTGAATCCTGAGTCCAGAATCATTTACTATTTGGAGGCAGCAAATGATTTGGTCTCTTAACTCAGTGTGTTGTAAAACTATGTACGCAATTTGTATTTGTGTATTTAATATTTTTTATTTTTTGTAACAGGTGGTTGAAGATTGGAAATTCATAGCCCAGGTTCTTGATCGGATGTTTCTGTGGACATTTCTTCTGGCTTCGATTGTTGGATCTCTTGGGCTTTTTGTTCCTGTTATTTATGAATGGGCCAATGTAATAGTACCGGTTCACATTGGGAATACAAATAAGTGAAATGTCCCAAGGAGTAGTGAAATGAGTTTAGTTAGCAAACACACTCTTACGGCAGCTTTTCAAGTATGACAATGTATAACTGTTTAAAATTCAATGCAAGCTGTAGCCGATTAGCTGTTGGTAATACTGGTTTATCTTAGTAGATTGTCCATTAGAACATCTACTTGCATGGCTAAAGTAATAATGAAAAACAGCAACAAAACAGTATCCAAACTGTCCTAGAGAAAATCTAATGTTTGTATCTGGGCAAATAATACTTATAATCTCCAGTGAAGTTCATCTTTGGAGTCCAGGAAAATTCCATTTGTATTGAAGATAGATATAATTTTTTTTCAGGATTTTATAAAGGTATGTACTTCTTTGGTTTTGCTTTTTGAGATGGTATTCTGTTAAGTTGCCCAGGCTGGCCCCAAACACATGAGCTCAAATGATCCTCCTGCTTCACCCTCCTGAGTAGCTGGAACTGTAAGCATGTGCCACTATGGCCTGCTAAGGTAGACATTCTAAAATTCTTCTGTCTTGTATTCACTGAATAACGGTAATTTTTAGTGTATCATACTATTATGTTTAGTAAGCTGACTATTCAGTAAATATATACTTAATGTGATGCTGATATTTCTACAAACATCTTAAATAAATGAACAATGAGGACTAGAAACTCCAAGGTTTACTTCATTCTGTAGATGCTTACACTGAGTGCTGCACCAACTATTTTTATAACTTATCTTCCACTGTGAAATTATACAACAGATAACTCCTGTGGCCACGCTGCAGGATGCCCTTTAGCAATAGGCTATCCTAACATTAATTCCAGTCCCCTTGTCCATATTCTCCACAATTAATAGAGCTGCGTATTTAGCTGTAGTAGCGTCTCTTTATCTTTGATTTTAGAACAGGCTACTGTAGTTACACAAATCCCATTTTACAGGGATGTCTATGTCTACATCAGCCATAAGAAAACTACCTGCCAACTTTAAAGATTGTATTCCAACTTGGTCTAAGCAAATTGTTACATACCTGTGATGTTTCAATTTTCTTTCATTCCAGCCATTAGGGTAATAGAACCTTAGCATTTCAAGGGCCTTTAGATAGAATCTAGTTTAAGTCTATTAGTAGTAAAATATTTATCAGTGAAGTAAAATGTATCACAGGAAAACAGTTAAGTTTCATCTCTTACATGACCCTGACTTACCTATGACCAATAGGAAAACACCACTGCTAGGAAACTTGTATTTGACTTAGAACTCTTAGCAGTTCAGATACCAAATGGCTCATTTATTAATAGAAAGTAACTCATCTATGTTCAAACCACTACTCTTCAGAAGACAGAAGAGTGCCTTGTCTCATTTACATTTTATAACAGACTGGTGTTTAACATCATTTAATGACTGGAAAATTGTGCTGTAGTTGGAAAAGTGTCCCCCAGAGGCCTAGGTGTAGAAGGTTTGGTTCCCCAACCTGTGGTGCTTCCAGGAGATGGGGCCTGGTGAGAGGAAGTGAGGTCACTGGGGACGTGGCCTTGGATGGGATGTTGGGACCCTGCCCCTTCTTCTCTCTCTGCTCTCTGGATGCCATGAGGCGAAGAGCTCTGCTCTGTCACATGCTCCTGCCTCACCACAGGCCCAAAACACCAGAGTCAACCAAACAGACCGATATCTCTGAAACAGCCAAAATATACCTTTCTTTTTTTAAATTAGCTGAAGTATTTTGTCACAGAGACAGAAGGCTAATACAGAAAATTAGAACTAAGAAGTGAGGTTGTTGCTCTGGCTATTCTCGGCAATGTTTCAGAAACCTTAGGAATTGCCTTGTGGGAGGAATTTGGAGATATTTGGATGCCAAAAATGGAGCTGAAGGGGTGATTCTGGTGAGGACTCAGGAGAAGACTAGAATGCTGATAGAAATGTGGGCAGCAAAGGTTGTGCACATGAGCTTTCGGATGGAAATAAGGACTCTGTTGGGAATTAGACACCTTCCATTACATTTTGGCAAAGAACATGGGTTCCTTTTGTTCACGCTCTGAGACTCTGTGGGAGTCTGACCTCAAAGCTGATGGACTAGTTTATCTGGCAGAGGAAATTTCAAGGCAGTACAGCATTCAGTCTATAGCCTGGGTATTGCTGGCTGCTTTTCTAAAGGCAGATTTACAGTCAAGGCAAAAAGTGGAGAGAAAAGATTTGGGGAACTTACAGTTTGGCTGGAGGAATAAGTTTAAAGGTGCTACCAAAGAAGATACAGTTCTTAAAGAGATTAATACCATTAAAAGCCAACATACTTTGCACCAGGACAAGGGGAAAAATGCCTTGAGGGTATTTCACGAATGAGCAAGACCTCACCCACCACAGGCTTAAAAGTGGAAAGGTACAAGCTCATGTCAAAGACTCCATAGAGAAAAGAGGATGCCCCGCAGGATGTCCTGCTTATGCAAGGTCAGCTAGGGACTTGTCTTCCTGAGATTCATTTCCTATGTGTAGCAATCAAGCTACTCCACTCCTCTGCAGCCATTACTCAAGTGGGCCCCTGCACAGCTCATGCTGGGGGACCTTGGTGTCATCCATGTGATGCTGGTTTTGCAGGCATGGATGCAGAATGCAAGGGCTTTGTAGTCATGGATGCTTCTACCATGATTCTGAAGGACAGCAGGGGAGGGGTGGTAGTGTGTGTGGCAGGGTCAGAGTCCCTGCCAGAGCCCCTGAAAGGTGACACACTAACTCATGAGACTGAGGCCAATGCTGCGGTGGAGACTGTATGGGCCGCAGCCAGCAAAGCCATAGGGGCTGGGCTGCCCAGGTCCTTTGGATCTTACATTTTTACTGTGCACCGTGGATGGCAGACATGGAGACCATACTTGCCCTGAGGGGTTTCAGTCTTGCTTTGGTCTGATGCTTTTCTCTGTGCCTCTCTTCCTCCCTTTTGGAATAAGAACATCGACCCTGTGCTATTGGATCTTGGCGTATGTAACTTTCTTTTTGATTTTTGTAGGAGCTCACAGCTAAGTTTGCCTTGAGTCTTGAAGGAAACTTTGGATTTGGACTTTTATGCAATTCTGGAACAGTTAAGATTTCGGGGACTCTTGAAGGAGGACTAAATGCATTTTGCATTATGAGATGGATGTGAGCCTTTGGGGGCCAGCGATGGGATATTATGGTTTGGGTAGGTGTCTCCTGAAGGCCCATGCATGGAAGGCTTGGCCCGCAGCCCGTGGCAGTCTTGGGAGGTGGGGCCTGTGGAGAATGAGGCCGCTGAGGGTGCACCTGTAAGGAAGCACTGGCACCCAGTGCCTTCCCTTTGTCTCCTGGCCCTCACGAGCTCAACAGCTGTGTCCCAGCCCATGCTTCACACCTGGCTGGACGTGCTACCCCATAACAGGCAGTGGACAAGGGACAGAACTGGGCGCCAAATTAACCTTTTTTTTCCATTAATTTTTTATTAGTACACATTTGAAGTGCACAGCGAGTACATTCATTGTGGGGAGTTGGTACATGTACATAACACATCTTAATTCTTTTTACTTCATTTCCCTCTCCCTCTAACTCAGTCCCTTTCCCATTTGCAAAAGATCTGTCTCCCTTAGTCCTATTATCCATCCTTTCCTCTTACAATTATTTATACTTTGTAATTTCTCATGAGAGAAACCATTAAATATTTAAGCTTGTGTGTCTGATTTCACTTAACATTATGGTGTCAGAGTCTCTCCATTTTCCCACAAATGGTTCCTTTATCTTTCTTTATGGCAGAGTAGTACTCCATTATGTATAAATACATTTTCTTTTCTATTCATTGGTAGAGAGACATATCGGCCTCTTCCAAGATTGAGCTATTATGAATTCTGCTATAAATATGGGTATAAATGGATCATCGTGATATGATGCCTTTAACTCTTTTGGTAAAATACCTAGAAGGGGAATAGCTGGGTCAAATGGAATTTCTAGTTTTAGTTTTCTGAGGAATCCCTAGTGGTTGTATTAATTTACAATTCTACCAACAACAGGGTTCCCTTTTCCCTGCAGTCTCTCCAGCATTTGTTGTTTGATTTATTGAGAGTAGCCATTCTTTCTGGAGTAAGTTGTTTTAATCTGTATTTATGCAATGGCCATGTTGACTATTTCACTTGGTAATTTTTTGACCTGCATCTTTTATTGTAGGGCTCTAATTTTGAACCCTACAATACATTTTAGATATTAGTCCTCCAAGGAATAGCTGGCAAGTTTTTTCCCCATTCTGTAGTTTGTCTCTTCACTCTGTTGTTACTTTCGCTGTGAAGAAGTGTCTTAATATAGTCCCATTTGTTGATGCCTGCTGTTATTTTTTGTGCAACTGGGGTTCTGTTCAAAAGGTATACCACACCTGTGATTTTCAGGGCACCGTGATCCAGGAGTGGTCTGGCTTCTCCTTACAAACTCCCTTGACACTGAATTTTGATCCAGTGAGTTTCCATTTACCCTCCTGAATCAGCCTTTGCTTTTAGCCCATGCCTCGGGGAACCTGCTTTTCTCCAGGGCACAGTTTGGAGACTCCCTCTCTTGTTCTCACCTCTAGACGACTATGATGATCTTCAAACCTTTGTTTTAAGTCGATTAGCTCAGGTACGTATTTTATCGCAGTGACAGAAAGCTCACTAATAGCTCGAGCAACTTGTGTCAAACCAAACTTGTGTCTACCTCAGCTTATATACATTTTAACCTTTTACTGTTTAATCATCATTACTGTTAAACATTTTTGATTACCAGTAAATTTTATAGAACTTTGCCTTCTGACTTAGAGACACATAAGTCACAGTGGGCTACAATGGTCAGTTTTTATTTTTGTACAGGAAAAACATCGTAGTAAGTAGTGAGAAGATTGAAATGGTCTCACCATTTGTCAGGTTATTCAGATTTAGAAATACAGTATTTTTAGAAACTGTAACTTAGGACAGTGCTTCTCCACCAGGGCCATTTGTGCCCCTGAGGTGCCATTTAGCAATATCCAGAGACATTCTGGTCGTCGCAGCTGGTGAGGGAGGAGGCATGTCACTGGCGTCTAAGGGTGGAGGCCATGGTGCTATTCACTGTCCAGTGGTGCACAGGGGACAGCCTCCATCCCCACCCCCAACACAGAAGCCCAGCCCGGAATGTTTACAGGGCCGAGGTTGGGAAACGCTGCTCCAGAAGCCCATGCTGTCTGAATGTGTCTTCCTGAAATTCCTATGTTAAAGTCACATACTCAATGCAATAGAAGCAGGGCCTTTGGGACACCAGTGGGTCACAAGGTCATGCCCCCATGATGGGATCAGTACCTTTATAAGAAACCCAGAGACACAGCCAGAGGGCACCCCCTGAGGAAAAGCACCTCACCACACACCAAGGCTTGCTGCTGCCTCATGTTGGATGCCCCAGGCTCTCAAAACTGGAACAAATTTCTGTTACCTGGGTGTTGATGGCATTTTGTGATATATGCCCCAAAAGAGCAGGGCAGTTCATTAACAGTGAGCAAATGTGTGACTTAGTATAAACACATGACTTGGAGGTGTGACCCTGAGACTCTGGAAAGGCAGCAAAGAACAAGAAATGCACAGTAAGAAATGATACAGGGGGCTCTGCTGAAATACACAAACTTCAAGGCGATTATGGGACAAATAAGAAAAACCACTGGGAAACCCGTAACTGCACATTTCTGAACAGCAAGTTTTTCTCTCCAGTTAGGATTCAACCACTAAAAAAGGAACATGTGACATGATGTATGCCACACTAATCAGTTCTATTTTGACATTTCCCTTCACAAAAAGCCTAGTTAAATGTTCATTTATTTACAGTAAGTATTCTTGGCATTTTTCTTGCATGGTTGTTTTTTGCCAAAAATCAAGGTAACTGGAAAATAAGCCTTGAAATGGCAAAACAAAGCTGGTAGCATGGAAGCAAGTCACTACTGAGAAACACCCCTTCCCTTCCTCCCTCCCGCCACAGGACAGCCTCAGACAAACCCCACACAGAGCTCACACGTCATCCCTGACCATCAAGGGCTGCAGAAACAACCCTGCTGTCCCCAGGATACACACCAGGATGAAGACCCACAGAAAGATGCGATCAATCACCATGGCAACGTACTTCCAGTCATCCTGAATCTGAAACAGAAAAACCATAAGCGAGAAAACAAAGCATGACAGGAAAGGTAAGGTGAATACATTTTAAGTATTAAATGTTTAATGTGGTGCAGTAGCAGGAAAGGCCTTTTTACCTACAAGGTGCAAAGTCTTTTTTTCCAACTGGTGTGGTCCGAAATCTATTCTCCAGTTTTACTTCTGTAGTTTAGAAATAGTTGTAAAATATTTGTTATGTTCTGTTTCAAATCAGAAATTTAATACTTCGAACACCTATGTTTTCTTTTTGGAGGGGGATGGATTGAGACAGGGGGGTGGGTTGCTGTGTAGCTCAGGTTAACCTCAGACCTGTAGCCATCCTCCTGCCTCAGCCTCCCAAGTGCTGGGATTACAAGCGTGCACCTCCAGGCTGACAGGATACCCTATTTTTTCCTAAATGGAGCTCCAATTTTATAAAGTCGGTAAGGCCAGTTACTTACATCTCTATGGAAGGATTTGGGACCTTTGACAAAATGGCTAACATAAGACCCCACCATCTGGCATTGTCTGGGAGTTCTTGTTGTTACCCAGTTTTAGGTAGTAATTTCCCTTTCACACCTGTTCCAGAGTGAAACACGCTGGTCGGCAGCCTGCCGACCCCCTCCGCCCCACCACTCCTCCAAAATGCCCAAGTGTCATCTTCAGCACAGAGCCAGAGCACTGCAGAAGACTGAGTTACTACGCAGGTCCAGCACCAGAAATTACTCCCACAATGAGGTGAAAGGCGGAAGAAAGAGCAAGACTAATTGTATATAATACAGCTCCGATTTAGGCTTGAAACAGGAAGGAGAATTATATGGTAATTAAACTCCCAGACCATTGAGAAAGCAAAGAAACCATAATTGAGAGAGACGGAACGCATGAATCAACTGATTTTGAAGCAGTAATCACATAATAAAGAGGCAGCATGTAATTGTGGGAGATGTGGATTCTACTTCATCATTATGACCCTGGGTACCTGTGTCCTCTCCATGACACCAGGACGTCACGGGGAAAGTAGGAATTATCATGCCCTATTTGCCTCGTTATTTGATTTGATCTCCTCAAACCCCAAATCTACTTATTGCTTACTGGGACTCTGATTCCCGCCCACGCTCTGCAGACTAACGCTCTGGAAGGCTCCAGAAGTAGATGCTGGAAAGCAGAGACCCGGAGATAAACTGATTAGAATCTCAGCTCTGCCCCTACCCTGCTAAAATGTGAGTCAATTCCAAATGTGAATCAAGTCCTTTCCTCAGTGTCAAATTCTTCTGCTGTAAAATGGGAATGAGAACAGTGGCTGCCTCAGTGTGGTTTCTGCAGAGTCCTTACCAAACAGAGGTCATTTTTAAAACCAATAGGTTCTATCACTGTAAACTGCCTCCAATAGCAGTTCACGAGGTTTGGCCCAGTGAAGAAAGCTGGGGGACCTGGCACACTGACCCACATCTGTAATCCCAGTTACCTAGGAGGCTGAGGCAGGAGGAGGGCAAGTTTAAAGCCAGTAAGATCCTGACACAAAAGGTGAAAAGGGCTTGGGGCGTAGCTCAGTGGTAGAGCACCCCTGGGTTCACGCCAAAGCACTGCACATACACACACATACCAAGAGGCAGAGACTAACTCATCCGCCTGTAAAGCACAGGGCCAGTGGCGACCTCTGCAAACCTGAGAACTAATGCTGTCAGGTAGAGGGTACTGGGTACAGAGGTAAACTGACCTAAGCTCCTGGCCTCCAAGCCCAGCCAGATCCTGGCAACCACCCAGAAGCAAGAGGGGATCAGTGCCTTCATGGCTGGGGAACTGGGGACCACAGCCCCTGAGGGGTCTCTGTGGAGGGGAGTGCTTTGCTGGACCTCTTTTCCCTGCCACTCCAGCCAGAGATGCAGGGCCCAAAGCCCACCCCAACCACCCCCAAGTCAAGAATGAGCTTCAGTCTGGGCAGGAGGGGCTGGGGGAAAGCCAGATGTCCCTACAGAGACACAGCCACCAGTACTGGAGGCAGTACCTTGGTGACCTCAGCCTTGAGCAGCCCCATAACCACACCTGGCTGATAAAATTCACAGCACACATAGACCAAGACCTTAAACACGCTGTCCTCAGAAGTTGGAGAATCTAGAAATGCAAAGGAGGAGCAAGCACTTTAGAGAACAGCCATGTGTGAAAGGCGTGAGAAATGACAGGTGTGAAACGGTGGATGCAGAAAATAGAAAAAGCTGTGATGAACTCAGGAGAGGAGGGGTTGGGGTTGGTGGCTGCTGGCCTGGGAGGAGAGGGAGGAGGAATATGGGACAGGACGGGGGCGGGGCTGCGCACCAGAAGCCCGGGATGTGAGAAGGAAGGGGTGGGAAGCAGTCAGTGCAGAAATAACCCGGGATGGGTAGAGACGAACCCTCAGTGGGAAACAGCCTCATGGGAACACCAAGCCCACTCGGTGAGATGTTCATCTGCCTGACACATTCTGCTCGATGTCACTGGATTTCTCTACAAATAGAAAATCCTAGTGGCTTCCAGACAGTATCACAAAGGTGCAACACTCAGATTAACTTAAAACTTTTCCAAAGTGACAGTGCCCATGGATGTTACGGATGTGACTTTTTAAGTGCTTAAGGAAAAGAACTCCACTAGCATTTATACCCAGCTAAATGCACTCTTAAGTGTGTGGTGTGGTGGTACATACCTGTAACCTCAGCACTCTGGGAGGCTGAGTCAGGAGGTTCATAAGTTTGAGCACAGCTTGGGCAACTTAGTGACTTACTGAGATGCTGTCTCAGAAGAAGAAGCAAAAAAATGACCTGGGATGTAGCTCAGTGGGAAAGCCCTGGTTTCAACCCCCAGTACCCCACACACAAACACACATGTGCGCACAAAGGGGAAGGCACATAAATTAAGCCTCCTGGGCCTCAGAATGTTTACCCATACATGTCTTGAGAAGACATGGCAAGACAAGGAAAAAGAAATCTGAGCTCTACAAGATATTTGAGATGGGTCAGTAAAGATCATTGGACACTTAAAAAATGAATTGCATACAGGATCCTAAAAAACCCAATGAATGTGGACATTATATGTGATAAACATGACCTGGGATCAATAACAAGAATAAAAAGGGGGGAGGGGAAAGGGGAGATTTTAAAAAAGCTGGGTTATGTACAAGCCAATTCCCCAAGATGACTATAAAATATGTGTACTGCAAATGTACTAATTTTTAAAAGTGAATTGCAAAACAAAAAGTACATTCACAAAAATCCAGAACTAACATTCCGGAAACGCCCATGTGGCCGACAGCCATGAGGAAGGAAGATGAAGGCAGGGAGAGCGGGTGGAGGGGTGCAGTACTAAATGTCGGGGGACCTGCGGTGCAGTTAGCAAGGAGCTGCTGGGAGGATAGGAGAGCACACAGGGCTTACGTGTGTTCTGCTCAGTGCAAACTCAAGCCTTCAATATATGGTAAGAAGTGAGGCCAAGAAAGAAGACACGGGTAAGTGGAACACATGGGAACACGATGGCAGCAACATGACCCTTGCTCAGTGGTAACTGCAGGACGCGTATCTGGTATGTCACTGCTCAAAAGTCAGGAGTGAATGAACACATCAGTCAAAGAGACGACAAACGGGCTCAGACTACAATAATTAACTTAAAAAGAGAATGGCTGAGCCAGGTGTCCTGGTGCCCGTCTGCCTGTAATCTCAGCATTCTGGGAGGCTGAGGCAGGAGGACTGCAACTTCGTAAGTTTAAGCCTAGCCTGGCAACTTAGTAAGTAGTTCAGCAAGATCCTGTTTTAAAAAATAAAAAGAAGAGAACATATGTCTTCATATTCATTCTGGCATATCACTTTTGGAGAAAATACCTGAGTTCACTCAATTTTTTGAAAGTAGGCAAAAGATTATGAATAGCAATTTCACAAAAGAATGTATGGTCAACAAACATAGGAAAGAGCCACCAGGCATGGTGGTACACCTATAACCCCAGCACTTGGGAGGCTGAGGCAGGAGGATCTCTGTGAGTTCAAGGCCAGCGTGGGCTACACAATAAGTTCAAGGCCAGCCTTAACTACATAGTGAAACCCTATTTCAAAAAACCAGCCCCCCGCTGCTGGGCCCGAGCAGTTCTGACCACAGGACAACTAATCTGCCTCCTGGGGGACCTGTATGACTGGTGTGGACTCCCAGAAGAGAACTTGAATGGGCCCCTCAAGGACCCACCCCACTGGGCCAGAACAGCACCCGTGCGTGGGTTTAGAATCAAGGACATCCACCCACCACCCCCGCGTAAGCAACCTGCTGGTTCAGAAGTCTGGCTAAATTGATAGCAACTAAGGAACATTAAGCAACTAAATGCTAGTATTGTTTCATTGATTTTGCAGGCCTGGGGCCAGCAACCTGAGCATCTCTTTGGAAGATGATGGTAGGCAATGTAGCAAATATGGGGGATTCTCTTCTGTCTTGTCTTTGAGGCCCAATATGGTTCTCACTGCTTTGCTTTACTCTGATCATTATTTTTTTTTTGCTTTATTTTATATTGTTTTTATTGGTTTTATTCTGTTTTGTTTTTGGTTCAATTCTACTATACCTGTTGGAATGGTCAGCTATTCTGAAGATAACAAGATATACTATAGTAGCTGTTGTTTTCATAGTATCTTTCTTCAAAGTTCTGTACCAGTTCTGCTGCTTTGTTTTGACTGACTTTGTTCTGTTATGTTGTTGGATTTTACTATCTTTAAAATAAAAAAACCCAGCCCCCCTCAAAAAACAGTAACAACAAAACAAAAATACCCAAAAAGAAACAGTAACAAGGACGAACCTCAAAGATACTGTGTTGAACAAGTCAGGACAGAGTTTCTACCATGTGATTCCGTGCACATGAAGTTCAAGAGGAGGAAAAGTCAGTCAACAAAACAAGCCAGGGAAAGGCTGGGGATTTAGCTCAGCAGCACAAGTGCCTGCCTGACAAGTACCAGGTCATGAGTTTGATCCCTGGTACAAAAAAAAAAAAAAAAAGCTACTGAGGGGAGGGAGGTGACTGCAAACCAGCATGCAGAAATTCTGGGAACATGAGAAGCAGTCTACATCTTTGCCTGGGTCACACCTCCACATGACATGCATGACATGAAAATCTAGTGAGCTGTCCGCCCAGGGGGCAGGTGCTTTCTCCGTGTAAACACAGAAAAAAATGAAAGTTGAAGCCCAGCTGGTTAACGCTCACCAGACAGAGCTGATTCCTGCCCTTTGCCACAGTCCCCTAACCTGTGCTCACAGCATCAGGTGTCCCAGACTATGGCAGCCACAAGCACCGTGGGCTCCCAAGCTTGGTAGCCCCATTTTACAGATGAGATACAAGGTTCAGATCTGTGAGGTCCCTAACATTCCAGGACACGGGACTATCTGAACACGGGCTACTGACTCCAGAGCCCTGTTTCCTAACCCACACCCTACACCTTGCCACACAGAAACCCACAGATGTTTGTTGAATGACTCAATAATTGATAAGGTAGCAACCATGTCCTTACCTCTTTGGCTTCATTCTGTGCTTTCATGTTTTCGGCAATGTACTTGACGCTCTGGATGGCCTCTTTGATTTCTGGTGACAGAGCTGAGAGGGATAGTACCGCATCGACTGACTCAGAACTGGAGCTTCTCGTGAGGTTGGCACTGAAGTTGGAGATCTTTACCCTGCGGTGGTGGCAGTAGCCGCATGTTCCCTCCTGGCAGGGGTAGCCTTCCTTGCAGCCTTTGGACTCCATGTGGCTAAAACAGTTCAGGTTCGAGAGCTCAGCACCATAGAGGGGCCTCGGGTTCACAGTGTGGCCCTCACCACTGGTCGGCCTGGTCATGAACATGACCCTGGGCAACAGGTCCAGGAAGATGGTCTTCACCCACGCGGGCATCGTGTGCGTGGTAGGCGTCCGGTAGTGCACGTTGAGCACAAAGACCGTGATGACGATGGACAGAGTGACAAAGATCATGGTGAAGAGCAGGTACTCGCCGATGAGCGGGATGACCAGCGAGGTGGACGGGATGGTCTCGGTGATGACCAGCAGGAAGACGGTGAGCGACAGCAGCACCGAGATGCACAGCGTCACCTTCTCGCCGCAGTCGGAGGGCAGGTAGAAGACGAGCACGGTGAGGAAGGAGATGAGCAGGCAGGGGATGATGAGGTTGATGGTGTAGAAGAGCGGCAGGCGCCGGATGTACAGGGAGTAGGTGATGTCCGTGTAGATCTCCTCACAGCAGTTATACTTGATGTCGTGCTTGTAGCCCGGGGCCTTGATGATGGCCCACTCGCCGCTCTCCCAGTAGTCCTTGAGATTCATGGAGGAGCCGATCAGGACCAGGTCGATTTTAGCCTTGTCATAGGACCAGGACCCAAACTTCATGGTGCAGTTCTGGTAATCAAACGGGAAGTAGGTCACGTCAATCTTGCACGAGCTCTTGAAGATGGCCGGAGGGATCCACGTCACCTCCCCTGTGTACTTGAGGAGGGCTTTGGTCTTGTCATCCACCTGGAAATCCCCAACAGCACTGTGAGACAAAGAGGGGGTCAGTGCCATGTATGTCACTGCCGTCCAGTGGCCACCCAGCCCCTCACGCTGCCCACGAGGAGGTGGCAATGATTAGCAACACCGTGGAGTGAGACAACTAAGTGCCACCCGGTTCCCCGCCCCATTTCCCAGTGCCCGGATGTCCCCTAGCGCTTTCAGCCACACGTGTCCACCCAGGGCTGGTCACTGGTCATCCCCTAACGCGCAACAACAGCGGGTGCTGATTCCCACAGGCCAAAGCAGCATTTCTCTCCCTTTAATTAAAAAAGCCAGGTGAAAGCTGTTGTCCTGGAGGCGGGTATTGAGGCAGCCTCTGTGGACGTTCGTCACCTGCTGCCTCTGTGGTCTGGACCTTGTTACCGGCTCCTTTGGTCTCCACTGTGCGCTCAAAGGGTGCATGAGACCAGATGGTGGCGCTAGAGGGACGGCGCAGGTTCACCACCGCCCTTCTGTTCCTCCGGACGCGTCCCCTCTCCTTCCCACCCACCCCGCTCGCTTTTGCTGCTTCTCCCCTCCTTTCAGCCACCTGTGCCCTAGCTTTCCACAGAGGCAGGTTGATCTCTTGGACGCGTCGGCACCCACGCTTCCCTCATCAGGGGGTGTGCCCCGGCCGCTCTCAGTGTGCTGCTGTACGCACGGCCTGTCTCAGCAGCCGGAGGTCCTGAGAGCAGCTCGGTGTCCCTGGCAGGGCCCTGCCTGCCTGGCGGAGGCACCTGATGTCCCCTCGATGGGCCCTACTGGACTCCACAGCCTCCCCACTTGAAGGCTTCCGCGTCCCTCACACCCCTTTGCCTGGGATAGGAAGAGCTGAGGCCCAGACACGGAACCTGGTACACAGGGGACCTGCAGAGAGTGACAGAGCATCTCCCTGCACATCCCTCTGTCATTCCCGCCCTCTTCCTCCCTATCCTAGGTAGGCAGATGGGCCTTACTGTGAGTCTCAGGGCCCGGGCCACCCAGTCCCGCTCCAGCCGGCTGCTGGATCCCAACGCCCTTTCCTCCTGCAGCCCTGGCTTCAGCAGGAGGGGCGCAGAGGGGTAGTGGCCTGGGGGTGGGGGACCATGCAGCCTCCACCTGGGCCCAGCCCTCACCAGCCACAGAGGAGCCCGTGGGGCCGGGCCAAGCAGAAGCCTCCTGAGCCACAAAGTGTCACAGAGTGATGGGCTGTGGGCCCGGGGTCTGGTCCAGGGGCAGCAAACCATAGCCAAAGGCACCCTCATTTCCTCAAAATGCATTTGCACTGGATCAGAGCCACTCCCAAGTGTCACCTGGAGCTGCAAGGGCAGAGATGAAGAGTTCCCACAGAGGTTGATGACCAAATCCAAAATGCTCAGCTCTGGGCCTCTGTAGGTCCCTTGCTGCCCCAGCGCTAGTCCAATCCTTGCACTGCACTGCAGAAGGAATGAGGACTGGAAGCAGGAATCCTTCGCTCGAGGTCCCAGTTTGTGGGCAGAATCTCGGCCATTCAGAACCTGGGTCCCTAAGCAGGGAATCACCAAGAGGTGTGTGCGCTGAGGACAAACCCTGAGGTGGGCCCGCTGCACGGCAGTGTCTCTCCACTGGCTTCCCAGGCCCCTGGTCGCTGGTCACTGCCCACGGGAGCCCCTGGCTGAGGCCTCTCAGAGCAGAAGGCCCAGGGTAATATCCACAGTCACATTTGTGTCATCGGGAGACAGGGACCATGGGGACCCAGCTGGGGATAGGGGCAGGCACAGCTCCAGCTACACAGAGGGCCCTGGGTAAGCGTCTGTCAGTGAGTGGGTGGGAAGGGAAAGGAAGGAGGGAGGCGGGGAGGGAGAAAGGGGGAGGGAGGGAGAGGGAGGGAGGGAGGAGAGGAGGGAGGGGAAGAAGGAGAGGGAGAGAAGGAAAGAGGAGGGAAGGAGAAAAAGGGGAAAGAGGGAAGGAGGGAGGAGGAAAGGAAGGGCGAGGGAGGGAAGGCAGGCAGGGAGGAGGAAAGGATGGAGGGAGGGAGGGAGGAGAGATCTCGCCCCACAGTGAGCCTGGGAGATGGCCACAGCAGAGAAAAGCAGAAGCAGGACGGCCAAGCTTTGTGAGTTGGTTGAAGAAGGAAAAGGCGGGCACGTGCGTGTGATTAGCTGAGGTGCCACCTCAGTACAGGAAGCTTAAGATGGGGAGTTTTGAAAGCCTCTCCAAATTCCCTCTGAAAAACAGGGCAATGAGGACAGCCAAACTCACTGACTCAATCAAGTTAGGCTTCAGGGTGGCTCCGAGCCTCAGAAGATGCCAGTGGAGGCCAGGCCGCCATGGGCCTGCGGGACCCATGTGGTTGGCTGCTTGGTAGAAGTGGCTGAGGGAAGAAAATGGGGGTTCCCAGGTCCTAGGGGCTCCAGGCCCAGAAATCTCCAAGAAGTGACCACCTTCATAGAGGGGGCCCTGCTCTACCCTGAGCCCTTGTGGAACAGAGGCCCACAGGTGCTGACTTGCGGGTGATGACGAAGCACTGAGGAGCCCGTGTGAGGTCTGAGGGATCTCAGCAGTAGCCCGCCAAGTCCTCCCAGAAGGACAGGGGCTTGTGCAGCGCAAAGCTGCTTGTGGTAG
>RJWM01039997.1:0-15764 GCA_004363535.1 Dasyprocta punctata
AGTGGTTATTCAGGAGGATGCTATTTAATTTCCATGTATTTATGCTGTTCTTGTGGTTTCTTTTGCCATGAATTTCCAATTTCATTGCACTATGGTCTGATAATATACATGGAATACTTTCAATTCCTTTGCATTTACTTAAGCATGTTCTATGCATGAGCTAGTATGTGGTCTATTTTGCAGAATATGCCATGTGCAGCTGAGAAGAATGTGTATTCTGTTGTCATGGGGTGGAACACTCTGTAGACATTTACTAATTCCATTTGTTGAAAAGTTTGGTCCAAGCCAGGCGTGATGGCGCACACCTTTAATCCCAGCACTTGGGAGGCTGAGGCAGGAGGATCCTTGTGAGTTCGAGACCAGCCTGGGCTACAAAGTAAGTTCAAGGCCAGCCTGAACTGCATAGTGAAAACCTGTCTCAAAAAATAGGGCTGAGGATTTAGATCAGTGGCGTAAGCGCCTGCTTGGGAGGTGCAAGGTTGTAAGTTCGATCCCTGGTACCAAAAAAAAGAAAAAAAAGAAAGAAAGAAAGAAAGAAAAAAAAGTTTGGTTCAGTTCTAATATTTCATTGTTGGTTTTTTTCCTAGATGATTTGTCTGTTGGTGACAGTGGTGTATTGATATCCTCTAGTACAATTGTATTAGTGCTCATTTGGTTTTTTTATGTCCATTAATATTTGTTTTATATAGTTGGGTACATTAGTATTTGTTGCATATATACTTATGATTGTTATCTCTTCCTCTTGGATTGTTCCCTTTACAAGGATGTGGTGACTTTCCATGTCTCTCTTAATCTGTCTTGGCTTGAAATCAACTTTGTCTGCCAACAGAATAGCTGCTGCTGCTTCTTTTCCAGGCTCCTGTGGCATGGTGTGCTGTTTTCCACCCTTTGACTATCAGTCTATGAATTTCTTTTTGAATTAAATGTGTTTCTTGTATTCCATATATTGTTGGATCTTGCTTCTTAATCCATTCTGCCAGTCTTTTTTTTTAATTTTATTTGGCTTGGTGAATTGAGACCATTAACATTAATGGTTAAAACTGACTTGTATGGATTAACCTTGCCATGTTATTTTCATGTTGTTGACTCCCTTTTTGCCCCTCTGTTTAATTGCTTGCCTTGTGTTGTAGGTTCATTCTGTTGGGGTTCATGAAGTTGTAATCCTTGTTATCTCTCTCTAGAATATCCTTCAGAATATTTTTGAGTGCAAGCTTTGTGTTCATGAATTTCCTCAGGTGTTCTTTGCCGTGGAAGTATCTTATTTATGCATCAATTTTGAAAAATGGTTTTGCAGGATACATCAATCTGGGTTGCAGGTTGTTTTCTTTAGAACTTGAAATACTTCACGCCAGGCTCTCCTTGACTTGAAGGTTTGTGTTGAGAAGTCAGTTGTGATTCTGGTAGGCTTTCCTTTATAAGTGATTTGTTTCTTTTCTTTAACAGCTTTTAATATTCTTTCTGATGTTGAATTTCTGGAATCTTGACTATTATATGCATTGCTGTAAATTTTTGACAAATTGGAGTTCTATATGGCTCACTTATCTGTATGTCATATTCTTTTTCCCTGACAGGAACATTTTCTGCCATGACATCTGTGAATTGATTTTTTGTGTCATTTGTGCTATCTCCTGCTTTTTCATTGAGTCCAGTTGATCTTATGTTATTCTTCTTTGCATCATCTAGCAGCTGATGGATTATATCATTTCTTTGTGATTAAGAACATTCAGAATCCTGTCACAGCTCTTTGAAATATAAAACACATTAGTGTTAACTCTGGTCATCCTACTGTGCTGTAGAACATTGAAACTAAGTTCCCTTATCTCACTGTAATCTGGTACTGTTGACCAAACTTCTCATTCTTCCCTTTCCTCTTCTCTTCCAGCCTCTGGTTACCACTATTCTGCTCCCCCTTTCCATATATGAGTAAGAATTGCATTATTTATGTTTCTGTGTCTGGCACATTTTATTTAGAATGAGTAAGTCTTCCAGGTTCATTCACTTTGCCACAAATGATAATCTAACATCTATTATTTTACTGGATGCTAGTTTCCTCTCTCCTAACTTACAAATGTATATAAGTAACGCATGGAGGTATCTTAGATCTCTTTTATCCAATTGATTGCATAGTTTCTATTTTTGATAGGTGATGATTTGATTTTTTTAAATAAATCTTTTCTGTGTATTGTACTGCTCTAGGCTACAGAAAATACAAGCCAAGGAAACAATCCCTGAGCTTCAAGTTCTGTTAGGATGGCAGAACTAATTCTTAAGTAATGAGGCAATCAGAAAATATTAATAGGCAAAAAAATATATGCTGGGAGTTAAGAAAGTATCTGTAGTACTAGAATTAAACTCTAAGGCAGGATTTAGTAGTTAATTAGAGTACAGCAGATAGCTTCAATCACAGCTGTATTGGAAAGAAACTGTCTTAAAATTCTTATTACCTTGAGATTCTAGTTTAAGTTGAACTGTACATAGAAAAAAAGATGAGATGGCAAAACAGTTGATTCTACAGGTATGAACCTGAAATTTAAGAAAAAGAATTTTTAGGGTCAAGTAATTCTTTTTAGGAAAATGTTTTCATTGCACTTTATTAATTGACGCACTCCCAAATAAATGATCTTAAATATTGCAAAAATAAAGTTTACTACCTTTTCTCATTTTCATTTGGTAAGGTAATGGTTACCTTATTTAGCCTTGTAAAACCTTTGTTGTTAGGGTCAGCAATTAAAGGTTCCAATAAGTAAATGGTGAATGCTTGTTAAGCAATTATTAAATTCTAATAATTGTTTTGAAATAAACATTGAAAGGCCTTGGGATATTCTGGCCTCTTGTGCATATTACAAACTGGAGATCATTTTGTTCGAAATTAATTTTTCCCACAGGAAGAGAAAACTGGTCAGAGGCCATCTGAAGCCAAAGAGATAAAGCTTTATGCCCAGATTCCCCCAATAGAGAAGATGGATGCCTCCTTGTCCACACTTGCTAATTGCGAGTAAGTTCTCTTTTCTCATTCTTCTAGTATTGCTATCAAGTTTTCCTTCCTTCTGTTAAAAGTATTTGTTTTCTGTGATTTTAATTTATGTATTTTTCTTGGTGTATTGTAATTTCCTTTTGGCAAAACCAAATGTGAAAGATCATTGCTTTATAAGATTATTAATAGAGTAATATTGAGCAATATAATTTTTTTCTGTACAATTTTTGTATGTTTGGAAATAGAAATTTCCTAATCTTTTGAGAGAACAGCTCTTACTCTGGCATTAAGTCTACTCCCTCCTCTATTTATAAAGTTATCCACCAAAGTCAGAACTATTTACTTACTTGATACCTATGATAATCCTAATCTTTAAAAAATTCTCAGTTCAAATTACACTTATTTTGTAATCCTATTATCTATGACATTAAGTACCAGATCTACACTGATTCATTTTCATTTATTTTCTACATATTATATAAAAATTTTTAGCAGGATTTGATGGCTAGGTTGAGATAATTATACCATGACACCTTACAACCATATTTTTAGGCTTCAATATGTTTTCTCAGGGCTCTTGAATACGTGCATTCCCTGATGTTCTTTCTGATGTCTTCTCCCTGTGCTGGATGCACCCTGAGGTGGTTTTTTGGCTTCAAGCATGCTATTAAAGTAGTGATGAGCCTTACAGTGTTTTTGTTTTTCTTTTAAGACAGAAGATGTTAATATATGAGTTGTTTTTTCTAAACTAAGATATCAGTATTCAGGTTTAATTGGAATGTTGTCACTTTGCAATAAAAAGTGTGTTTTGAGTTACAGTTTTGGCACTCATCTCTAAAAGGTTCACCATCATTGTTTCAAAGCATTCAGTATGTTTTTTTTTTTTTTTTTTTTGTACTGGGAGTTAAACTCAGGACCTCGTGCTTGCCAGGATATAGCTGTGCCACTGAGCTATATCCCCAGCCCATCAATATCTTTCTATCATAAAGCCATCTCAAAGGCAGATTTGAAGTTTTGTTTTCCATATCAAAGTACCTTACAAATCACTAAAAAGAGTCAAACTGTTTATATTTGTGTTGACGCTGTCATTTGGCAGGATGCCTAAGCAGAATTAAAGAAATATTTTCTAACTATATTACTAGATTTAAAAGGACTCCATTTTCTACTGGTAGTTCTCAGGAGTTGGGGATGACTAAAAAATATACAGATTTTCCCAGTTTCTTATAATATGTAGTAATTGTTTTTGCTATTTCAAGCAGGTAAAAAATGAATAAGATGCATGAGAATCAAAGTTAGCTAAGTTAAAATTTGGGTTAAAAGCTGGGTGTAACTTTGTGGCTGTGTGACACTGCTGTCACTGTGTGGCTGTGTAAACTTGCTTAACTTCTTTGTGCTTAAGTTTCATTTGTAAAATATAAATAATAATAATATTTGTCTCAAAAGATTGTGGTAATTAATATAGTTAATACATGCAAAGTATTTAGATGAATACTTGGACACACATTAATTGTTCAACAGAATTAGCCTCTCTTAGCATGACATTGGTCCTCCATCAGAGGAAAGAGAGACAAAGGAGGAAGAAAGGAGAAAGAAAGAAAAGAGGCCTTTATTGTGGGCCCAGGAGGGCTGCAGAAGAGGCACAAACACCCTCTGAAGGGAACAAGAAAAACCGCGGGTTTTATTTGGAATTGACAGGGGTGGAGTTAAAGGGTCAGGCAATGACGTATTGACAGCTGATTGGGGGAGCATTGGCGCGCATGCACGGGAGAAAAGTGGGAGGTTCAACTCTTGGATTTCTAAAGGGAGATGTTGTCCAGTGCCATGTTGACTAGCACATGGGAAAAACCCGTCAGAAATTTACTGAGATATTAAATATTTTAATCCAGAAAGGATGATAAAAATGAACAATTATATTCCCTTTAAATACTTTGTTTTTCTATAATTATAGATAGGGCAATATACATATATAAACTATTAAAAATAAATAGCTCTGGTGGAATATGTGGACCAATTAGGATTACATTTTTTTCAATATGCATTTCTGAATGATTTTACACATGAAAAAAATATAACCCCACAAATGCATATACGTATTTCTGGCATATCTTCTTAACTCAGTACCTATAGCCCAATCTCTCTCTCTCTCTTTTTTCCTTTTTTCTTTTTCATTTCTTTCTTTCTTTCTTTCTTTCTTTTTTTTTTTTTTTTTAGACAGGTTCTTGCTATGTAGTTCATACTGTGTGGAACTCACTACGTAACCCAGACAGACCTCAAACTCATGGCAATCTTCCTGCCTCAGCCTTCCTGAATGCTGGGATTACCAGTATGTGCCACCACCCAGCGAATCTTTTTTTTTTTTTTTTAGTGGCACAATAGTATTCATTATCTATTCCTGAGTTAACAGATTATTGTCAATTTTTCCTGCTATTACAATAATATATTTATTTGCTATGTCTTTTGACATTTGTGTTAGTATTTTAGTAGGATGTATTCCTAGAAATAAAGTTAAAGAATACATTGTTAATATTTTTGATAACACAAAATTGCTCTCAAAAATGTTTTTTGTATTTTCTACAATGAATCTGTATTAACTTTTATAATTAAAGAGAGAAAAAGATGTCAAAAATGAAAGAATAAATTCCAAGACAGAAGAGAAAAGATTTAGTGTCAAAAAGAAATATGACTTAAATATTTTTATTATAGTATATATAGTCTCTGATATATAATGTAAGTTTTTCATACTAATTCCGTTTTTTCTTTGTTCTTTCAAAGGAAGCTGTCACTGTCTACAAATTGCATTGAAAAAATTGCCAACCTGAATGGTTTAAGTAAGTGATCCACATTAACTGATTTTAAAAAATTTTTCTAGTTACTAGAATAAACATTCCAAAGACATTATGTAATTCCAGAAGCAGGCACCTGTTTTAACCACAGTAATTGTCAGATGACAAAGTGAGTATGTAAACCATGTGTTCTTAAATTTGATTATCCAAAGAAAATTAGAGATTACATGAGACGTAAACATTTTAAAGACCTTTTAAAGCTTTTTATAGAATTAAAATTGAGATGACTTAAATAGAAAATCAGATTGTATTATACATTTCTTTGTTCAGATTGGTTTTATATGTATTTCAAACTTGTTATATTTAAAATTTAATGCCTCACATCTGTTTTTCCTCTGTTCTTTATGGTGATCAGTGACATCACTGCCCTCCCAGTTACCAGGCCCGACTCTCAGTGAGTTCATTTAATGGCTGCTGTAATTTGATGACACAGAGCAACAGAAATTTATTTGGAGATTGGAAGTTGGAAATCGGTTTCACACAGCCAAAAAGAAAGTTACACTCCCTCTGAGGCTTTGAGGGAAAACTTCTTCTTGCCTCTTTAATTTTCTGGCGGCTGCCACATTCCTTTGCTCCTGACTGTATCTTTCAGTGTCTGCCTCTGTGTTTGGGATTGGCATCTCCTATTCTGTCTGTGTCAAAGCTCTGCCTCCTCCTCCTCCTCCTGAGAATATCTGTGCCTGCATTTGGGGTACTCCTAGATATTGTATTATTATTATGTACCCATCTCAAGATCCTTAACTTAATCACACCTAAAAAGTATTTTTTCCCCACATAAAATAACATTCACAGGTTCCAGGGGTTAGAATGTAAGCATCATCTGGGGGGCCTTTTCTCTTCCCATACTGAGAATTGAACCCAGGGCCTCACATATGCTAGGCAAGTGCTCTACCACTGAGCTGCCTTCCAGCTTTGTTTGTTTTGAGACAGGATCTCACTGAGTTACCCAGGCTGGCCAGAAACTTGCAATCCTCCTGTCTCAGCCTCTTGAGTAGCTGGGATGTGTGCCACCAAGCCTGGCTTGGGAGGCTATTATTTAGCCTAGCACATTCTCTCATTTCTTCTCTTCAACCCTACATCCCAGTTCATCACTAAGTTCTGTTAATTCTATTCTTTTGTTTTTTTAGCCAGGGTCTCACTATATAATTCAGGCTACCTTGTGTTCACTATGTGGCCCACTCTGACCTTGAACTTGCAGTGATCATCCTGCCTCAGCTTCCCAAATACTGGGATTACAGATGTGCTCCACCATGCCCAGCTATTCTTTAAAGAAATTCTTAAATAATTTGTTGCTTTTCCATTTCTAAAGCCGTATTAGCTTTTTCTTAGATCATTTTTTTGAGGATTTTTTGCCAGTTTCTGAAGTAAAGGTACTTATGAATTCATTATATGTTTATGCAAATATATATATATATATATATATATATATAAGCATAGGTTCCAGTATGTATTTTTAAAATTTTATTTCTTTTTTAAAATGGTGATTATACTCCACTAAATTTATTTCATAACCTATTACAGTAATGGGTTATGACCCGTAGTTTGAAAATACTGTCTTAGGACTTTTGCGATAGCATCCTAAATTTATCCTTTTCTTTGTTCTGTTCTTCATCTGATCTTCATCACTGATACCAATGATGAGCTTTTTTTCTGAAAATATTATTTTTATATCTTTCCCCCAGATCAGAGACCTTTGAATGGCATCCTTTTGCCTAGTAAAGAAGTAATGTTACCACATCATCTAAAAGCTTGTGGCACTGTATTCACATCCAAACATACCATTTTCTTTATGACTTTTTACATTTGTTAATGCGACCTTGCATTGGACACAGATCTCTAAGAAATAAGGATTAAGAATGTTACATTTGGGAAGCTGAGAGTGGTGGCACATGCCTGTAATCCCAGTACTCTGTGACAGGAGGATCACCTCAAGTTTGAGACCAGTTTGGTCTACAAAGTGAGCTGCAAGGCCAGCCTGAACTGCATAGCAAGACACTGTCTCAAAAAGACAAAAAAAAAAAATGTCATATTTGAAACCAGGCATGGTAGCTTATTCCTTTAATCCCAGCACTCAGGAGGACCTTGAATTCAAGTTCAACTTGAGTTAAATAGCAAGTTGCAGGCCAACCAACAGGAAGCCTAACATGGTATGTCTTAGTTACTTTTTACTCGTTGCCGAGACAAAATACCTGACGCCCAAAATATTAGGGAAGGAAAGGTTTATTCTTACAGTTTCTTGGGAGTTTCAGTCCTACTTAGTTGGCTCCAAGTCAGCATGGCGTGGAGGGGCTGCCATTCATGGCAGCTGCAAGCCGCAAGGCGCACTGGTGAGAGAGAGAGAGAGCGAGAGAGCACAAGAGGAAGACCCGCCTTCCCTTACACTGTATCTCAGCTCCACCCCTGGGTGTGTGCAGTGCTCACATTGCCAATCCCAGCGCTAGACAACAAACTGAACACAAGCACTAGACTCAGCCCCATCAAAAGTATGAGGACTTGCGAGGACATAGCATACCCAATACATGGTACTATACACTTGCAATCCCAGCACTCTGGGAGGCTGAGGCAGGAGGATTGCAAGTTTAAGCTCAACCCAGGCAACTTAGTGACTTAGTGAGACTCTGTCTCAAAATTAAAAATTAAAAGAGGGCTGGAGATATAGCTCAGTGTGAAGACCTTGGGATCAATTTCTAATACAAAAAAAAAAAAGTCACGTCTGAATGTCACCCTCTCAAAGACTTTTCTAATTTCCACTGTCATAATTACTTCTTTTTTGAGAATATAATATTTATAATAGTCAACCTTAGATTATAGTAATAAAACCAGACGCAAGGTCTGGTGGTGCCACACTCTGGGGTGCACTCCACCTAACCGCCTGGGTCCCGGAGGTTCCAACCCCCACCCAGTAAGGTGGAGGCTCCAGCAACACACTCCGGGAGTGAGTCCTCACTAGCTGCGCAGAGGGTCGAGTTCTACACAGCCCAGCGTTTCAGCGCAGTCCATCAGGGAAACACCTGGCCAGCCTCACAGGACACAGAGGTACTGAGCTCAGCCCAGCCCAGAGCCCCAGAGCTGCTCATCAGGGAGTGGCCAGCTTAGCTGCAGGGTCTTAGAGAACTTGAGCTCTGCCCATCAGAGCACAAGGTGCTAGCTCCGTTGTTCAGGGGTGCGGCCACGCGGCAGGTCCTAGAGATTGCGAACTAACCCAACCAGGAGCAAGGCCCCGGCACTATATGCCTGGGACTAACCCGGGCTTGTCTCACACTCCAGAAGCTCTGAACACCTAGCAGCCAGACACAAGGTCCGGGTGGCACCACACTCTGGCGTGTTCTCTGTCTAGCCACCTGGGTCCCAGAGATTCCAAACTCCACCCAGCCAGGCTCAAGGTCCAGTGACACACCCCAGGGCTGTGTCTCTGCTAGCCACCTGGGTCACAGGGGTTCTGAATGCTACACAGCCAGGTTCTAGACCCCAGCAACAAGCTCCAGGGGTGTGACACTGCTAGCTACAGGGAGGATATAAACTTTATCCAGCCCAGCTTCCCAGAGCAACCCAACAAAGTACATCAGGGGAACATACAGCCAGCCTCACAGACCACAGAGCACAAGGGTCCAGCACCATAATCTGGGAATGTGCCCTGGCTAGCCACGGGGATATTGGAGGACTGAAGGTCTACCCAGCATAGTGTTCCAGTGCAATCCATCAGGAGGCTGCCTGCCCAGCCACACAGGTCCCAGAAGAAAATGACAAAACGAAAGACCAAGAGACAGTCTCAATCCCCCAGCCCACTGAGAACAAACCCAAGAGACACTGAAGCAGACGGCACTGGGAGTCAACAACTGAACTTTCTAAAGTGATAGCAAATGAAGTAAAGAAACAACTCCATGAAGCTATAGAGAAACTCAAATCAGAAATAATCTCTCAGCTAAAAATTGAAATGACAATCATTATGAAAGAAATGCTGTATATATCTAAAGAAGATCAAGACTAAAAAATAGAAGAACATAAAATGATGGAAACTCTGAATGAACAATATAAGACACAAATACAATGCATAAAACAGCTTCAAAGGGAAATTCAGGAAGTGAAAAATTCCATGGAAAGTTGGCAAAACCACTTGAATGAAACTGAAGATAGAATTTCAGACCTTAAAGACAGCATGGAAGCTTATGATCATAAAAGAAAAGATGTCTTAAAAATAACAAGGAACCAAGAAACAACAACTCAACAGCTGCAAGATGATGCCAAGAGAAATAACATAAGATTAATAGGCATCAATGAAAAAGCAGGGGTTAATACTAATGACCTGAGAAGACTATTTGCAGAAATAATACCAGAAAATTTTCCAAACATGGGAAGGGAATCTGATATACAGGTAACTGAGGCATACAGAACTCCAATTAACCATAACCAAAATAAATCTTCACCCAGACATATAATAATTAGGGTATCAGAAGTACAGCACAAAAACAAAATACTAAAAGCTGTCAGAGGAAAGAAACAGATCACCTATGAAAAAAAGCCTATCAGAATCATGACAGACTTCTCAACACAAACCTTTAAGTCAGGAAGAGCTTGGAGTGAAGTATTTCAAATCCTGAAAGAAAACAACTTTCAACCCAGATTAATGTATCCTGCAAAACTATCCTTAAAAATTGATGGAGAAATAAGATACTTCCATGACAAAGAACAACTGAAGAAATTTATGTCCACCAAACTAACACTACAAAGAGTACTGAAAGACACTCTAGAAAGAGAGAAAGATAGCTACACTCTTAAGAACAACAACAAAAGGAAACCACTAAGTAGGGCAAATAATTAAACAGAAAATGTAGAAGACCACCAACAGAAAGATATCATGACAGGGATGAGCCAGTAGGTATCACTTGTATCAATCAATGTAAATGGTCTCAACTCACCAATAAAAAGAAACAGACTGGCAGAGTGGGTTAAGAAACAAAATCCAACAATATGCTGTGTACAAGAAACACACTTCATTCAAAGGAAAATTCACAGACTAAAAATCAAAGGCTGGAAAATAGTACTCCATATAACAGGAACCCAGAAAAAAGCAGGAGTAGCTATTATGTTTGCAGACAATGCGGACTTCAAACTGAAAATGATCAAAAGAGATAAAGAAGGTCACTACATACTTGTTAGGGGAAAACTTCAAGAAGAAGAGATTACAATCATAAATGTATATGCACCAAATATGGGAGCACCCAACTATGTAAGACAATTCTTAATAGACATGAAAAACCAAATAAACAATAATACAGTTATAACAGGGACCTTAACACCCCACTGTCACAGAGAGACAGATCAATCAAACAAAAAATCAGCAAAGAAATAACAGAACTGCATCAAACTTGTAAACAAATAGACCTAGTAGATGTGTACCGAGTGCTTTACCCATCAACATCAGAATACACATTCTTCTCAGCTGCACGTGGGTCATTCTCTAAAATACATCATGTACTTGTCCACAAAACATGCTTAAGTAAATGCAAAGGAACTGAAATAATTCCATGCATATTATCTGACCATAGCGCAGTAAAATTGGAAATGAATGACAAAAAAACCTACAAAAACCCCATAAACACATGGAAATTATATAATACTCTCCTAAGCAATCAATGGGTCACAGAAGAAATTAAACAATATCTACAATTGAATGAAAATGCAAATATAAATTACCGGAACCTGTGGGACACAATGAAAGCAGTCCTCAGAGGGAAATTTATAGCACTAACTCCCACATCAGAAAAATGGAAAGAGCACACATAAACAACCTAATGCTGTACCTCAAACTTCTAGAAAAAGAAGAGCAAGTCAAGTCCAAAACCCAAAGAAGGGAGGAAATTATCAAGATCAGAGCAGAAATTAATGCAAATGAAACTAAGAAAACAATACAAAGAATTAATGAATCCAAGAGTTGGTTCTTTGAAAGAGTAAATAAAATTGACAAATGCCTAGCCAACCTTATCAAAAAGAAGAAAGAAAAAACAGATTCATGCAATAAGAAATGAAAAGGGTGAAATTGCTACAGACCCTGTGGAAATACAGAAGATCAGCACTTCCTTCGAAAAGCTTTACTCACATAGATTCGATAACACAGAAGGAATGGACAGATTCCTAGAAACCTATGAATTAGCAAAGCTGAATCAAGAAGATGAAAAACTACTGAATAACCCCATTTCAGCTAATGAAATTGAAAGTGTAATTAGAACCCTATCAACAAAGAAAAGTCCAGGCCCTGATGGATTCACCACTGAATTGTACCAGAAATTTAGGGAAGACAATGCCAGCACTCCTCAAACTCTTCAAGGAAATTGAAAGGGAAACAAGTCTCCCTAACTCATTCCTGGAAACAAGAATTACCCTAATACCAAAGCCAGACAAAGACTGAACCAAAAAAAAGTTATCAGGAAGATTATACACCATGATCAAGTGGGATTCATCCCAGGAATGCAGGGATGGTTCAACATATGCAAATCAATAATGTAATGCACCATATCCACAGGGCCAAGGACAAGAACCACATGATCATCTCAATAGATGCAGAAAAAGCTTTTGACAAAATCCAACACCCATTCATCATAAAAACCCTACAGAAAATCAGAATAGATGGTCTCTACCTCAACCTGATAAAAGCCATATATCATAAAACAACAGCCAACATCTTACTAAATAGACAAAAACTGAAAACTTTCAACCTAAAATCTGGAACAAGACAAGGATGTCTATTATCACCACTCCTATTCAATATAGTTCTGGAAATATTAGCCAGAGCAATTAGACAACAGAAAGAAATAAAGGGAATAAGGATAAGAAAGGAAGAAGTAAAATTATCACTCTTTGCAGATGATATGATACTCTACATAGAAGACCCCCAAAAATCCATTGAAAGACTTCTAGATATAATAACCAAATTCAGCAATGTAGCTGGATAGAAGGTCACCACTCAAAAATCACTAGTATTCCTGTACACAAACAACAAACTCACTGAGAGAGAAATAAGGGAAACCATACCCTTCACTATAACATCCAAAAAAAATGAAATACTTAGGAATCAATCTAATAAAGGAAGTAAAAGATCTATCTATACAGTGAAAATTATATTATTCTGAAAAAGGAAACTGAAGAAGATTTCAGAAAATGGAAAGATATTCCCTGTTCATGGATAGGAAGAATAAACATCATGAAAATGGCCATTCTCCCAAAATTATTATACAGATTTAATGTAATCCCAATCAAAATACCACTTGCCTACCTCACAGAGCTAGAGAAAGCATTCCTGAAATTCATCTGGAACCAGAAGAGACCAAAATAGCAAAGGCAATTCTGGGCAACAAAGGGAAGGCAGGAGGCATCACAATCCCTGACTTGAAACTATACTACAAAGTCACTGTGATAAAATCAGCATGGTACTGGAATCAAAACAGACCTGAAGATCAGTGGAATAGATTAGAAGATACAGCCACAACTACAAACACACTTAGCCACCTCATCTTTGACAAAGGGGCCAAACATGTACTTTGGAAGGAAGATAGCCTGTTTAACAAATGGTGCTGAAAAAACTGGCTTTCTATATGCTGTAAACTAAAACTAGATCCATGTCTATCACCATGCACTAAAATGAAGTCAAAATGGATCAAAGATCTGAATATTAAAACAGAGACACTAAACTTGCTAGAAGACAAAGTAGGTAAAAATCTTGATGACATAGGAGTAGGCAGAGAGTTCATGAATAAAAGTTAAGCTGCACGGGAAACACTTCCCAGAATCAACAACTGGGATCTCGTCTTACTAAAAAGTTTTTACATGTTAAAGAAAATCTCCAACAGAGTGAAAAGAAAACCCACGAACTGGGAAAATATCTTAGCCAATTGTCCATCAGGCAAAGGACTTCTATCTAAAACATAAAAAGAATTAAAAGAAATCAGGCCCCAAAAATTCAAGGACCCAATCCAAAAATGGGCATCTGAGATGAATACACACTTCTCAGAGAAAGAAATACAAATGGCAAATAAATATATAAAAAATGTTCAACATCAATGGTCATTTGGGAAATGCAAATTAAAACAACATTGAGATTCCATCTCACTCCAGAAAGAATGGCCAAGGTTAAAAAGTCAACTGACAACAAATGCTGGGGGGGGGGGTGTGAGGAAAAAGGAACACTTCTCCACTGTTGGTGGGAGTGTAGGCTGGTGCAACCACTGTGGAAATCAGTGTGGAGATTCCTCAAGAAGGTAGGATTAGAGATCCCATTTGACCCAGCTATCCTGCTTCTGGGCATTTTCCTAGAAGAACTGAAAACATCATACCACAGTGATATCTGTGCACCCATGTTTATAGCAACCCAATTTGTAATAGCCAAATCTTAGAAACAACCCAAGTGCCCATCAATCAAGGAATGGATAAAAAAGATGTGGTATTTTTATACAATGGAGTACTACTCAGCTATCAAGAAAGATTGCATTGAGACTTTTATAAGTAAATGGACACGACTTGAGACCATACTCATAAGTGAGATAAATCAAACCCACATGTGTAAACACAGAATTGTCTCCCTAGTGTAAGAAACTGAAAAAGTATATATGATCCAAAATCTACAATAAATACTGTGTAAGGGTAAAAAAAACTGCTCAAAGAGCAAAAGTAATTGGCAAAGGAAAAAGGAGGAAAGAAGGAAGGGAAAAGGATAATGATATAAATATGTATATATGTATATGTAAGATAACTAAAATGACTATACTGCTAAATGTATTAGTTATTGAGTAAGATTGGTTAATACTCATTAGATCAATTTTACATGTCTATATCTGTTAATGTAAACAACTGTGTTGAAGGTAACAATACACAATATTGCAACCATTGTCAAGTTCCTATCATCTTGTTTTTTAAACCTATAATGTTACTGTTGTGGATTTGCTATTGTCATTTGTTTGTCTCTTTTGCTTTTTGTCTTTCTTATATGTGTCTTTTTTCTCTTAAATAAAAAAAAGATTATAATACTAATTGCCTCATATAGTTAGTGTGACTGTTAAACGAGTTAGCATATAGGTAGTACTTAGACTTGTACCAGGCATGTATAAAATGCTCATTAAAAATTAGCCATTATTGAAGTTGGGACTGTGTTCTGCTCTTTAGATAATGTGTTCTTTGAGGGCAACATCACATATTAATCTTTTCGTCTTCTATTCCATTCCTCTTCTCCCTCCAGTATGGTACTTACAATTGCCACTCTGTATTTATACTGTATTAGAGAGAAGTAGTAATAGTCAGAGCTGTGCATCTATGCTAGTTTTTTGCTGACTCATGAAACAACTTAGGATATTTCATTTTATTCTTTGCCTCAATTTATTTGTCTACATTTGAAGTAACTTGTTTAAGACTACATTAACAACTCATTATTTTTCATGACAGATAAATTTTTGTTTCCTATTCATTAAAAATATGACCACGAAAGTAGTGAAAATGACTAATAATCTACATTGGGCTGGAAGAAGTATTTAACTTGTATTCCAATTTTGGTCAGTGGTAATGACTCTCAGGGAAAGTATATTGAGAAGAATTTTTAAAACTCTGGCAATGGTTGATGTCTGCTGTAGACAGAGTGAGAGAATATAGACATTTGTCCTGCTTGACTCATTTTAGTTGTGCTTGTAGAAGATAGTACTACAATCTATAACTAGGGAACACAGTCATCCTATGACTAGGAAACAAGAAGAAGCTAACTTATCCGTATAAAAGACTGACTGCTTAACTCTAGCTTGCCTTCTACCCCTGTCCTTTTGTGAATGGAAAGGTCTTACCTATCATGCTGTGATGAGATCTGACATACATAGATGTTCCTATTTAACAGGTGGTTTATAGGACAGAATAATCCTAAGGAAAGTTTATTATACCAAAACTCACTGGAAAACTGCATGACAAGACTGTGC
>RJWM01039998.1:0-15757 GCA_004363535.1 Dasyprocta punctata
CAGATGCAAAGGGAAATGCAAGAAATGAAAAACTCCATGGAAAGTTTGAAAAACCGCTTAAATGAAGCTGAAGATAGAATCTCAGATCTTGAAGACAGCATGGGAGATCATGGCCATGAAAGAAAAGATCTCCTAAAAATAGTAAGGAACCAAGAAACAACAATTCAACAGCTGCAAGATGATGCCAAGAGAAATAACAAAGAAGACTAATTTAAAATTAGTTGAAATAAGAGAAAAATCAGATGACAGCACAAATGGTGTAACAAACTGGTGCACAGAAACAATAGCAGAAAGCATTTGAAATACAGAGAAAAAAAATAGAGATAAGTGAGGCATATAAAATCCCAAATAGCCATGACCAAAGAGAACCTCTCCACATCACACTATAGTTAAAATACCAGAAGTGCAAAATAGGGACAGAATCTTAAAAGCCATTAGAGAAAAACAATCATTTGTAAAGGTAAACCCATCAGAATTTCAGCAGACTTCTCAACACAAAGCTTAAAGACCAAGAAAGTTTAGAGCAGTGTTTCAATCCCTAGAAGATAACTTCTGACCTAGACTGATACATCCTGCAAAACTTTCCTTTGAAACTGATAGAGAAATAATGGTATTTCTGTGATAAAGAGCACCTTTGGAAATTCATGACCACCAAATTGGAATGCTAAAAAATTTTTCAAGGATATGCTAGAGACAATGAGGTCAACAATGCCCTTCCACAAAGAAAAAAAAAAACCTAGTAGAATAACTACACTGGGAAGAGTGAGCAGTTAAGCAGGAAGGTGGTGGGGGGAGGAAATCAGCAATGGAAAAATGATGTAGTGATAAGGATAAAGCATTATATCTCAATAATAATTCTCAATGTGAATGCTCTTAATTCCTCAATAAAAATTCAGAAATTGACAGAATGGATCAATCAAGAAGTCAAACTCAGTGATATGCAGTATACAAGAAACAAATTTAATTCAAAAGGTAATTCACAAATTACAAAGAAATCAAAGGATGGAAAACAATGCAACAGGATCCTGGAAAAAAGCAGGTATAACTGTCCTAATTTCAGACAAACTAGATTTCAAGACAAAACTGATCAAAAGAGGCAAGGAAGGTCACTACATATTGGTCAATAATTCAACAGGAAAAGATAAAATTTGTAAATGTATATGCACCAAAAACCGGCACACCAATCTTCATAAAGCAAACACTACTGGACATTTTAAGAGTCAGATAAACACACAATTATAATTGGAGACCTTAATACCCCACTGTCACAAATAGATCAACTAGACAGAAAAAAAATCAAATATCAGAGTTGAACCAAACTCCCAAACAAATAGACTTGGCAGATATCTACAGTGTTCCACCCAACAACTAGAGAGTACACATTCTTAGCAGCATGTGAGACTCTCCAAAATAGACCACATGCTAGCCCATAAAGCAAGCTTAAGTAAATATAAAATTACATGCATATTACCAGATTATAGTGCAATTAAACTAGTAATCAAAAGGCAAAAGAAACCATGGAAATTACAGAAATGCATGGAAATGAAACATTACTGTCTTAAATAATCAACAAGGCACACAGAAAATTAGGCAGTTCATAAAATTAAATGATAATGTGTGACATTCCAGAAGCCATAGGTCAGTATGAAAGCAGTCCTAAGAGAAAAGTTTATACTGTAAATGCCCACATCAGAAAAGCAAAATCCAAATAAATTACCTAAAGATTCACTTCAAGTTCCTAGAAAAACAAGAACAAGGAATGAAATTATAAAGATCAGAGCAGAAGTTGATAAAATTGAAACTAAAAGATAAAGTATGAATAGAAGATCTGGTTCTTGGACAGAACAAATAAAATAGAAAAATCCTCAGCTGATCTTAACCGAAATAAAGGAATAAAAAGACCCAAATAAAAGCAATTAGAAATGAAAAGGGTAAAATCACAATGGACTCTAATAATCCAGAAGATATAGTAACTTTGAGAACCTGTACTCTAAGAAAATAGAGAATTCAGAATAAATAGATTCCTAGATACATACAAACTTCCAAAGTGTGCCATAAAGATACAAAAATTCTCAATAATCCAATATCAGGGAATGAAACCAATGAAGTCATTTTTTAAAAAAAACTACCAAGAAAACCCAGTCCTAATGAATTTTATAAGAATTTTAGAGAAGATCTAATGCCAGTACTCTTCAAACTCTTTCACGGAATAATGAAATTGAAAAGGAGTGTAGTCCCAAATTCGTTTCTGAAACCTGACATTGCCTGGTTTCCAAAACTGTTCTGAACAATGACCCGATCAAAAAAAGGGAACTACAGGCCATGTTACTAGATACTGGCAAAAGCATTACATGATACTGGCAAAAAGGATGCAACAAATTATCAAGAAGATTACCCATCATGACCAAATAGGCGTCATCCCAGTGATGCAGCGTTGGCTCAACGTAAGCAAATCAGTAAACGTAATACAGTACATAAACAGAAGCAAGGGCAAAAGTCACATAATCATCTCAAATGACACAGAAAAAGCCTTTGGCAAGATCCAACATTGAGAGTCATAAAAACTCTGAAGAAAATAGATATAGAAGAACCTTATCTCAACTGATAGAAGAAGATACTTTTGACAAACCAACAGCTAACACCATATTGAGTTGAGAGAAGCTGAAAGCTTTTCTTCCGAAATCAGAAACAAGACAGTGATGTCTGCTATCCCTACTTCTGTTCAATATAGTTCTTAAAACATTAGCTAAAGCAATCAGACAAGAGAAATAAATAAAAGGGATATATATGGAAAAGAAGTCAAATTATTATTTGCAAGAGAACCAAAAAACTTTGACCAAAAGACTCCTATATTAATAACCAAATTCAATATACTGGGATACAAAGTCAACACACAAAAGTTGGTAACATTCTTGCACAACAATAACTTCACTAAGAGAGAAATTAGGGAAACAATACTTTTCACAGTAGCATCAAGAAAAATTAGGAATTAACCTAACCAAAGAAGTGAAAGACAATGAAAACTACAGACCCTTAAAAAGGAGACCAAAGAGAACATCAAAAAGTGGAAAGATATCCCCTTTTCCTGGATAGGCGAAACATATATTCAAAATGACCATACTTCTAAAGCTGATATACAGATTTAATGGAATCCCAATCAAGTACCTCACAGAACTAGAGAAGACAATCTTAAAATTCATATGGAACCAGAAGACACCTAGAATAGCAAAAGCAATCCTAGGCAAAAACACTAAGGCAGGAGGCATAACAATCCAAGTTTCAAGTTTACTACAAAGTTGTAATTAAAAACAGCATGATATTTGCAAAATAAAAACAGACGTGGATCAAGAGAACAGAATAAAGATGCAGAAACAACTCCATGCATATTCAGTTAAGCTTCTTTGACAAAGTGGCCAAAAACTTACACTGTAGGAATGACAGCCTCTTTAACAAATGGTGCTGGGAAAACTGACTATCCACATGCAGAGAATTGAACCTAAGCCCATATCTCTCACCATTTATTAAACTAAAATCAAAATGAATTATAGTGCTAAATATTAAAGAGAAACACTCAACCTGCTAGAAGATAAACTAGGTAAAACTCTTGAAGACATGGGCATAACCAAGGACTTCCTGAACAGAAAACCAGTTGCACAAGAAACAATATCAAGAATCAGCAGATGGAACTGTTAGGGCCTGTGTCTAGATGTCCCAACAAAGCCTCATGCAGTCATAGATGGGCCTTTTTCTGATATGGCTGGATCTAGTGTGTGATTCATTTATGGTGCAATGCTAGGATTAAGGGTGCTAGGATTAAACATGGGTGATTACTAAATCAGTCCACTAATTGATCTGCTAATTCCCTAGTGCCAGTATCCTAGGTAGAATATAAAAGGGGCTCTTGTCTGTCTACTTGTGGACAGTTTCTCCTCTGTGGTGCCCCTCTGCCATGCCATCCTGCTTGGAGCCAGTCAACCACAGACTGAAACCTCTATGAACTGAGCCAATAAGCCTTCCCTCTGTTAACTTTGGGTGTCAGGTATTTTGTCTTAGCAATGAGAAAAATTAACTAAAGTAGAATTTGCTACCAGAGAGGTGGAGTCATTGCTGTCTGTACCTGACCATGTGGTTTGAGAACCTTTAGGACTGGCTTTTGGAAAGGGGAAGAGTTAGGAAAAGTTTGGCAATGCCAGATAAAAAAATAGAGCTAGAATGCCTTAGGCTATATTTGATGGGAGATTTTGGTCAGTGCTCAGAAGCCCAGAGGTTGATAGAAATCCTACCACTAAAGACCCAGTTAGAAGGTTTCTGCTGGGAAGGAGTGCATTTGTTGTTGGACTCCAGATGATGTGTGTTATGGCTTAGAAGGCAGATTGCCTACATTTTTCTTGTGTCCAGAGACTTTGCCTGAGACTGAGATTATGCAGGATACTAATTAATCTGGCAGAAGAAATTCAAGGCAATCTAATGTTGAAGCCATGGCATGACTAATGTTGGGGGTTTTGGGCCATATTTATGTTGACAGGAGCAAAGAACCCAGCAGAATGATTCAAAGCATTGTGAGTTTGGCTAGAAATGAAGTACTCATAAAGTTGCAGCCTGCAGAAATATAGCAGATGAAAAACTGGTTGCTGAAAAGGCTAGCAAAGAAAAGCCAAGTATTTCAGAAGAAGACAACAAAAAATGTTGCCTGAGGACATTACAAGAACCAGCAGGACCCCAGCCTTTGCAGTCGCAGAGTTGCAAAGATGAAGTACTTTTCTTTGAGAAGAGAGCACCACAGCATCATGTTCCAGAATGGTGGCAGCCTAGAGAATTTGTTCCTTGGGATTGGGTGCTCAGTGATGCAAACACTCAAGCCAAGAGAAAAGGAATCCTAGCTACTGCTCTAGCTGGCAGTAGACCCTGGCATCATCCATGTGATGGTCATTTTAGGTACACGTAGAATGCAAAAGCTATGGGGTCAAGAAGGCTTCCACTCAAATTTTTGAAGAAGGCCTGGGAAGCTAGGCAGTGTGCACATCAGAGGGCAGTGCATGAAGCTGTGATTGTAAAGTTGAAGGTGCAGTGGAGGCCTCAGAAGTTTGGAAAAGCCAGGAATGTGGATCATCTGAGAGAATTGCAAGGAGGAAACAGAGCCAGCCCAAGAGAAAAGTCATGGGAGCTACCAACACCAGAAGTGCCATAGGGAGGAACCACCCAACCTGTTTGGAGTTCACATGTTGCCACATATTGTCTCAGGTACTGGACATGGAACTATGGGACTTAATGTTTGCCCTGCTGGATTTTGAACTTTCTTTGGTCCTATTCCTTTGTATCCCCCTATTTGTACCTTTAGAATGTAAATATTTATCTTATGCCATTGAATGTTGGAAGTGTTTTTGTTTTCATTTGTACAGGGGCGTGCAGCTAAGACTTTGCCTTAAATCTTAGGGGAGACTTGGAATTTTTGGCAGTGCTGAAACTGTTTAGACTTTGGCAATTCTTAGAGATGAACTAAATGCCCCTTTGTAAAGGAATGTACATGAGTCTGGGGAAAAATGTTACGACTTGGGTCTGAATGTCCTCCCAAAGTCTCATGTGGTCATAGGTGGAGCTTTGTCAGAGGTGGCTGGATCTAGAGTTGTGTGATGCTAGGGTTAAGGATGTGTGCTTCCTAAATCAGTCCACTGATTGGTTTGGCACTGTACTAATCCCAGTAGCCTAGTTAGAGTATAAAAGGGGTCGAAAGAAGCTGCTGTGGTTCCTTGCTTGCTGTCGTCTGTCTACTTGTTGAAGACAATGTCTCCTATATGATGCCCCTCTGACACACCATCCTGCCTTGGAGCCAGTCAACCATGCACTAAAACCTCTACTAACTATAAGCCACATTAACCTTCCCTCCTTTAATTTTGGATGTTGATTTTGTCTCAGCAACAAGAAAAAGGAACTAAGACAGAACTTGTTTTAGTCTTAATTACTTAGTCTTACTTAGTTCTTTGTCTTATTTATTTTTTCTCATTGCTGAGACTAGACCATACAAATTAAAATGTTTCTACACAACAAAGTCACCAGCCAACAGAATGAAGAGATAACCGTGACAATGGGAAAAATTTTTTGCCAGCTATTCATTGGACAAAGAACTAATACATAGATTATATAAAGAACTCAGAAAAATTTAGACTCCCCAAAATAAAAGATTCACTCAAAAAATGGATAACTGAAATGAATAGTCATTTCTCAGAAGAAGTACAAATGTGAAGTAAATATATCAAAAAATGTTCTATGCTGGTGAATTTGTAGAGGAAAATAACCTTTCTACTTTGTTTCTGGGAATGTAAACTAGAACAACCACTAAGGAAATCATTATGAAGTTTCCTCAAAAAGCCAAAACTAGAAATTCCATTTGACACAGCTTTTCCCCCTTTTGCGAATCTTCCCAAAGAGTCAGAGACATTGTATTACAATGATACATATATATCCATTCTCGTAGCAGCACAATTCACAGTAGCTAAATCTTGGAAACAACCTGTATGTCCATCAAAAGATGAACGAATAAAGAAAATATGGTATTTATACACAGTAGATTATTCATGCCATAAAGAAAGATAAATGAGTCATTTGTTGGAAAATGGATGCACCTTGAGACCATTAAGTGAAATAAACCAGACACACATGCTTAAATAACATAGGTTCTTTTATGTGAGAACCCCAAATATAAATAAAGAGCAAAATAAAAGCTAGAATATAGGAAAAAGGGAATGTTCCTAGAGGCATTCTTGCTTTATTAATCAAAGCATTGTAATTTTATTTCTGCATTTTGTGATGTTTGTTGTAATTGATGGTTTTTTAAGTATAGGCTTTAGACTTCTCCAAATAGGGTTCTGTCTCCATCCATGATAATAGCGCTTTGTATTTTTGTCAAGAAAATATATCTTTGGTGTTGGGGACCAGGCTATGTGATAGATTTCTGAGGGCCAAACTGCAGGCCCCACAGCCACAAGGCAGATGTGAATTTGCTTCAAGAATAAGGAAGTTTTTGCAAAGGCTGCAGGCTTCCTGGTTGGGTGGGGCATAATCCCATAACCCCTTGTGCTTCTGAGGCAAGATGACATCTGCTGTGGACAATACAAAGAAAGCAAATACCACATGTGGGAAGGGATCTTAACTTGTTTCCTTTGTGATGCCAAACTTGCTCCTCATTGTACTACCACATTGTAGTCATAGTTCCAGAAAAGTATATTACCCCTCCTCACTAGCTATGAAGTCTTTCTCTTTGTCTAGTCTAAGGCACTGACCTCCACTCTCTTGAGCCTGAAAGTGTCTCTTTTTCATTATCCCTTGCCATATCTGCCTTAAGCAGGCAACAGAGGGTCTGATCAGCCTTCAGTACTTTGGATGGGTACTTTGGATGAGAAAAAAATAAAATCCAAAATGAGAGGAAAAGCCATCAATCCATGGGACTCCAGTTTGATGATGTTATATAATCCTCTTAAAGCTTCACAATGGGGACAAAACTCCAACATGAGTTTCAGAGGGAACAAAACATTAAAACCATAGCAGTGCCCCCTCATAATAGAGATTCCAGAGGGCTCCGTTGCTCCTTCCATTCTGCGGGCATACAATGAGTGGCCAGCCATGTATGGAGAGTAATAGTGTGTTCACCAGACACTGAATCCGCCTGTGTCTTGATTGTGGACTTCTAAACACTGGAACACTGAGAAATAAATGCTTCATATTTATAATTCACCTAGTCTATGGTGTTTTGTTGTATTAGCCTGAACAGAATTTTTCCAAATACTCTGGAAAAAGAGATAGAAAAAATGATTTCTTGTCTAGTGGTATTGGTTAGGGTCCTCTAGAAGAACAGACTGTGTATGTATGTATAAGTATTTATTAGATAGGCTTATAGAATCAGAGGTGGGATAATCCACAATGGTTTTATGCACGGTGGAGAGCCAATAGCTGCTTAATTGAAGAATCTGGACGCCTCAGAATAAGAGAGATCAAGGATGCAATTTTAGTCTGAGACTGAAGGCTTAGAAGCTCCTTAAGAGAATCTGTGGTATGAGTCCACATTGAAAGACTGAAGAAGCTGTAATCTGATGGCCTTAGATTATGGCAGCTGCAAAAGATGTAGCTATTCACAAAGAATGTAGTTTTTTTCAAATGTAGGGCAGCTTCTTCCTTCTTCATCTTTTCATTCTATGTGTAATACAACTCTATTGGATGCTTCCAGCCCACAGTCAGGGTTGGTCTCCCTACCCTCCTTCGTTTGCTGGCCTACATGTCTATCATTTCTGGGAACATCCCTACTGACCTACCTAGAAGTATGCTTTATTAATTTGCACAGGATCTCTTAATCTAGTCAAATTGACAATTGAAATTAATTGTCACACTTTGGAAGCTTGGCTGTGACCAGGTAAAGTACTGGCTACTGGCTAAGAAGGAGCACTATACTAGAAACCACAGTCCATTTGAGTTTCTCTGAATTTAATTGTATTTATTCATTTATTTTTATTTATTCGTTATTTTATTTTTTGAGATTGGCAAATTTTATTCATTTATTTTTATTAAGTTTATCGGTACAGTTTAGGTATACATAATGATCACATTCATCATAGGGAATTTGTACCTGTAAATGGTATATCTTAACTCTTCTTTTTTTCCTAGTCCCCTCCCCTCCAACCCAACTTCCCCATTGTTTCCATTTTATCCTTTTCTCATTTTTTTCTTTTCCCTTTCTTCCTTTCCCTCTCTCTAGTTCCTCTTTCCTTTTGAGCAACTTCTTCCTATTTTACAATCTCTATAGTACAATTTGACCCTTACTTACAATTTCCATTTCTCACTTCAAAGAGACAATGTAATATTTACGCATGTGTGTCTGATTTATTTCACTTAAGATTATGGTTTCAAAAAGATGTGGTATTTTTATAAAATGGAGTACTACTCAGCTATCAAGAAAGATTGCATTGGGACTTTTATAAGTAAATGGACACGACTTGAGACCATACTCATAAGTGAGATAAATCAAACCCACATGTGTAAATACCATATTGTCTCCCTAGTGTAAGAAACTGAAAAAAATACATGATCCAAAATCTACAATAAATACTATGTAAGGATAAAAAACTGCTCAAAGAGCAAAAGTAATTGAGAAGGGAAAAGGGTGAAAGAGGGAAGGGAAAAGGAAAAGATATAAATCTGTATATATGTATATGTAAGATAACTAAAATGAACATACTGCTGAATGTATTAGTTATTGAGAAAGCATAGTTAATACTCATATGATTAGATCAATTTTACATGTCTGTCTGTTAATGTAAACAAACATTTTGAAGATAATGATATGCAATATTGTAACCATTGTCAAGTTTCTATCCTGTTTTGTAAACCTATAATGTTACTGTTGTGCATTTACTCTAGTCGTTTGTCTCTTTTGCTTTTTGTCTTTCTTATGTCTTATTTTTTCTCTTAAATTATTTTTTAAATTTTTTTAAGCGAAAAAGAAAGAAAAAAAAGACATGTATAACAAAGACAACAAGCAAAAGAGACAAACAAACGACTAGAGTAAATGCACAACAGTAACATTACAGGTTTACAAAACAGGATGATAGAAACTTGACAATGGTTGCAATACTGCGTATTGTTATCTTCAAAATGGTTACTTACATTAACAGATATAGACATGTAAAACTGATCCAATCATATGAGTATTAATTGTTCTTTCTCAATAATGAATACATTCAGCAGTGTGTTCATTTTAGTTATCTTACATATACATATATACAGATTTATATCTTTTCCTTTTCCCTTTTCTCTTTCCCCCTTTTCCCTTCCCAATTACTTTTGCTCTTTGAGCTGCTTTTTACCCTTACATAGTATTTGTTATAGATTTTGGATCATATATACTTTTTCCATTTCTTACACTAGGGAGACAATATGGTATTTACACATGTGGATCCAAAAATGGGCATCTGAGATGAATACACACTTCTCAGAGAAAGAAATACAAATGGCAAATAAATATATGAAAAAATGTTCAACATCAATGGTCATTCGGGAAATGCAAATTAAAACAACACTGAGATTCCGTCTCACTCCAGAAAGAATGGCCAAGATTAAAAAATCAACCGACAACAAATGCTGGAGGGGTTGTGGGGAAAAAGGAACTCTTCTCCACTGTTGGTGGGAGTTTAGACTGGTACAACCACTGTGGAAATCAGTGTGGAGATTCCTCAAGAAGCTAGGATTAGAGATCCCATTCAACCCAGCTATCCCAGTTCTGGGCATTTTCCCAGAAGAATTGAAAACATCATACCACAGTGATATCTGTGCACCCATGTTTATAGCAACCCAATTTGTAATAGCCAGATCTTGGAAACAACCCAAGTGCCCATCAATGAAAGACTGGATAAAAAAGATGTGGTATTTTTATACAATGGAGTACTACTCAGCTATTAAGAAAGATTGCATTGAGACTTTTATAAGTAAATGGTCATGACTTGAGACCATACTCATAAGTGAGATAAATGGCTCTTTTTTGACTATGAACTTGGAGTTAAGAGACCTAACATTCTTTGTGTGATGACCTTCAGCAAGTATCTTCTTCTCTGCTTCTCTTAGATTCCTGATTCCAAAACAAAGGAATAAACTTTGTTAGGTAGAACATAACCTGTCTTTTGCCTTCACATGCATGAAAGAAGATGTGTGCTCATATGCCTCATTCATAGTGACCCACACAGTCTTGACATATAAGTGAGAGAGGAATTGGCTCTTTTTCAGGGCCCTGCTTGAAAGCAAAAAGGCTATTACTTTTTACTCATTAGAGTCTGCCATAATGTGAGTGAGGAGATGGTTAAAAGTAGGGCTAATCTTGAGTCAAATACCGTATGTGTCTGTGTCCCTGTCTGTCATTTCATATATCCAAAACATGTATTTTTACCTTTATATATTTAATAATATACTTAACAAATTTTTTTCACGAATATAGTATATCTTTGAGTTTGACCTGTCATCCATCTCAGGACTGTTCAGAATATACATGTGCCTCTGGTTATTGGGTGATTCTTCAGGTCCTTTGTTGATATGAAGTTTTTTAGACTTTGAAATGTTGACGCACATAGGAAAATTAAAATGCATACAACATCCATCAGCTTTATAAGCTGCAGGAAACCTGGTATATGGCATTGAAACCATGAGCATAAGAGGCAGACAGAGAAGACAAAGCAGCCAGCATATGGATGAACTTCAGGTCCATGATCAAGTCCTATATACATGATTCTCAAGTTTAAAGTACACATAAAGCCAGAATCCTCTTACATACAAACTTTTGAGTCTATACGTCAGGAATAAAGGCCAAGAGTCTGAATTTTTAACAAATCCCCTGTGATGCAAATGTTGTTGGCCCAACCAACCACACTTTGAATACTAATGGGTTTTTTGTTTGTTTTTACTTCTTCTGCACAGATGGTGCCTCAGAAGAGGAGATAAACCTGAGCAAGATGATGATGAAATTCTGGGCCAACTTTGCTCGGACTGGGTGAGGCTGGTGGCACAATTGGAAAAGAATGGGTGGCGTTGTGTGGGTGGGCATACCTGCTGGCATAGGGTGTCTTCTACGACTGGAGTCATCAGACATCAGACTTTGAGACCACAGCACTGTGACAGTGAGACTTTCCTATAAAGGCACAAGCTGCTTGAGGAGATGGAGTTGTGTCCATCTCTGGAAGTGCATGGGTCTCTTTGTAGAGATAAGCCACTGGAAAGCTTAAAGTCTCAGAAAAATGGGGAGGTGGTCCATGGAATTCTTTGAATATTTTTTTCTCTGATTCTGTTCCCAGGAACCCCAATGGGGAGGGTCTGCCCTACTGGCCAGAGTATGACCAAAAGGAAGGATACCTGCAGATTGGTGCCACCACCCAGGCTGCCCAGAAACTGAAAGATAAAGAGGTGGCTTTTCAGACCGAGGTTCTCGCCAAGAAGACAGTGGTGAATCCACCCCAGAAAGAACACATAGAGCTCTGAAAGGGAGACACAGCCAGTTTCAGGGTCCTGAGACTGTTAACACAGGTGTATTGTATAGCAAATGTTTGTAGACCAAGGTTGTATATGTCTGTAGTGGCTGAAGAATTGTTTTATGGTGGGCAGTGTTCAGGGACGGGGAATGTCTATCTAATAAATTTGGAGATAAATGTTGATTTTGACACAAAAATTAGTGTCTCTGTGTTGAGTTGGAGATGAATCAATCATCTTCAGATAGAGAAAGGTGATGAGAGGCACCATGGGAAGTAGACATCTTTGCAGTGGTGACTTGGTGAATGACCACCCTGAAATCTAAAAGAAGATGAGCCATTGGAGGAGAGGCAAGATGTGAGCACTGGTCAGTTTTCTCCTGCAGGTTCATTCTTGTGAGAATTTCTCTAAAATGTTTATGAAAGTGGCAAATGCCAAGTGTAGACTAGTGTGAAAACATAAAATTCTTGGGCACCACAGGGGGAAACGGAAATCTGCGCCCACCACAGACACTTCTCCATAGACATCTGTCAGGTGAACATGAGAAAGTGTGTGGAGAGGTGTTAAGATTGGGGAAAACCTGTCTCTAATGTGTAGGCATGGAATCTTGCTCAGACCAGTTTCTACTAAACAACAAAATCTAAAATAATCACAGAAAAAGGAACACAAACTTTTTTGGGGGTCCTTGGTGGAGAACTATTGAGGAAGAGAAAAAGGAAAAACTTAAAATTCTGTCCCTTCTGGTTTGGTTTAGATGTCTGGATCAAGATCCTTAGAGACCTTTCACTCTTAGGGAAGGGCAGGTTCATGGAGAAAGTCACCTCATAGACCGTGGGACAGGGGATGTCTTCTTTGAGACTAGATCAACATTATAGAAAACTTTCCTCAGTAGAAGCACAGACTCATACCAAGCAATAGAAATCTGCTTGTGCATGTTAAAGCCTTAGATAAACCATTATTAAAAATATTGCAAAATATGGAAGGTAGTAGTTTAAAAACCAGTGTTTCAATGTTTTAAATTTTCATTTAGTTGATATTGCATTGTTTGAATGTGTAACATGATCATTTGAAGTCAGGTATTATATACCAAGGATAATCACTGAAGATTTCTAAAAAGAGGTCTGTATAGTAACCAAATAAGGAAAATAAAATTGTATCTTCAAAACCTTCAATGTCAAAGCAAGCAAATAGGAGAAAATGAACAATACTTAAAAAGAAAACAAGTTCTGCTATAAAACAAAAATCAATAAGCACATCAGTAAAATGAGACTATCAGATTGAATTTAAAAGGCAAACCCCCAAAATATGCTACATCATAGACTGATACTTGTATTTTTTATAGTTGTCTGATGAAGACGTTTAACCTCAGTACTCCTCTGATCCCTCCTGACCCTTGTCTAGAAAAACTGGTAAGAAATCCTGAGTGCTTCTCCCTTTGGCACTAGGGGAGTATGTAAACCTTACAAATATCACCATGGTCCCTTCCTCCAACCACATGAATACCCCAGTCAGTCTTTTCTTGCTCTTCTAAACCACATGGATCTGTTCCGAGTGGCCTGTACCTTGCACATTAAAGGCTGCAAGAATTGTGTGGAATAAAACTTTTCATTTTTTCTGGTGGGAAAGTAGTATCATCAGTCTTGACTTGCAAAGGAAACTTTGGGTGAAAAGACATTATAAACATAAGCAAATATGTAAAATGTATATTGAAAAAGATACATCACGGAGATACTAAAAGAAAACATTGGGTAGCCAAATGAATATTAGACAAATGAATATTAAAAAATTCTCTGGAGGGATTGTTCAAAATGCAAGTGGTTATGTCATTCTCTAGTACAACTGAAGAAAAGTTTTCATGGATCTTGAATAGGATCAGCACATCTTTTTTATTTCAGTTTTCAAACTTTTTGATTCACATCTGATTCAGAATCACTGACTGGCCAGTGTTATGTGTATATTTTCTGAGTTGCTAGAATTGATAAAAAACTCTGGTTTAATATCCTTTATATTTATGAACATAATTTGATAAAAACTTTGGATATTACTGTGTTCATTTTTCATTATTATTTATGGCACTCAGATTTTTGGAAAATTAAATGAGTCAAATGCCAGATACCATTGAATTATTTTTGTTATACTCTAGAAATCAGTCTCTTTCTTTGTCTCTCTCACTCTGTCTCCCTTTCCCTCTCCCTCTCCCTGTCACTCTCTCTCTATCTCCTCTCTGTCTTGACTTTTTTTTCTTTCCTTTACTCCTTCACTGTTTCTCTCTCTCTTTCTTTCTCTCTCTGTCTCTCTCTCTCTGTATCTCTGTCTCTCTTTATCTTTCTTTCTTTCTTCTTCTGCCCTTACAACTGAGCTCCATGGTGAACCTTTTTATTTTTATTCTAAGACAGGTTCTAAGTCACTAGGTAGCCCAAGAAGGACTCAATGTTGCAATCTTTCTGCCTCAGCCTCCCAGAATGCTGACATTACAGGTATGGGCCACCATGTCTAGTACTGCAAATTCACTTTCTTTAAAAGTCACACAATCAGAACACATATTACATGTCTCAGTCATGTCAATACTTTCATCATTGCAAAAACTTAAAATATGTAATCATCTTTATAAAAAAATTTATTTAAAAGAATAAAATTATTCCCCTTTCATTTCAAATAATTTCTGATCTAATTCATTAAATCACAACAAAACAAAACTTTAGGGACAAACCACACCACATACATAGTCCCCCTTTGTATCACCTACTATCAAGTAGAAAACAGCAGTGTGACAGGGAAAGTTGTCTTCTTTCTAGCAGGAGACTCCGGGCTGCTGGTGATGAGATACTATAGAATTTGAGTAGAGTTACAACAATACTGAATGGTTCAATAAGAAGCCAATATCATACGTACGTCTTTATAGCATTTGCAAGAGCTAAACTGATCCGAAAGTTGAATGTGCATGACCTAAAAAGGCTAAACTCTGAACTTCATTCTTTTCTAATCTTGGTGATTTCTGGGCACGTTCCTACAAAGCTTCATACAAAGGCTGCCTACCAGGACTCCATGTCTCTTCTATTCTGTCGGGGGCCCTTTGTAATCTGAGCCCTTCCCCCAGTTCTGAAATCCAGTGCTCCTTCCTCCTAGTCCCAGTCTCCCCTTCCCCACCATAGAGAGGAGATTCAGGTTTAGGCCTCACCCCTGGGATGCTGACCTACCTAGTGCTTTCCCAGATGACTCAGGCTCAGAGGAACCTTCCTTCCCTCTCCTGGTATCTATCCTATTCAGCAACAGTTCTCATGCTTTGTTAACATACATATTGAGAATGTACCTTTTGTTTTCTGGGAAGGCAAAGGCAGGGAAAGGAAAACCTACATGATGGACTTTGCATTCAACTGTGTCAGAATACAAATAAAAGTGGATTCACTGATGAAGTGGTTCATGTTCCTTGAATGGGTGAGAACTCAATACTGGACTGAAGGTTCAATAAGTGGGAAAACAGAATTGATGTGGAGGAGCCATGGCCATGAATGTGCAGGGTGATGAGGGCCCAACCCAGATAGCTGCCTGGGTCATGTTTATGAGGTTGCTGTAGCATACCTTGGGGACCTGGGGAGCTGATCTTTATACCTTGATCTGTATGAAGCATTAAAAAAAGCAACAAACAAACAAACAAACAAAAACAGCAACAACAAAAAAGAAATCATACTAGTCCATATTCTGTAGGAACAAACCACATCAGTCTTCCCTTGTGTATTGCCTGATAGCCACCAGAAGGCAGCAG
>RJWM01039999.1:0-15757 GCA_004363535.1 Dasyprocta punctata
CCGCCTTTGTTTATTTCATTCTTTTACTCTTTCCGTGGGCTACAGTTCTCGTTTTAGATTCTTCTTGGGTCCAGAGGACCCATCTCCCTCTTTTTTCCTTCTCTCTGTTATTATATTAGTTTATATTCCGGCATTTTGATGGTATATTCAGGGAGCCTCCCTGTCACAGTGTCTTCTGGGCAGCCATCTTGGAGGAACCCCCTAGGCTTCACTTTTCCTCCATACTTGTTTTGAAAGTGTGGACGTTTGCTATATTGGATATGCCCATCCAGGAATAGGGGATATCTTTCCATTTTCTGATGTCCTCTTCAATCCTATTTTTCAGACAAATGCAGTTTTTGGTAAAAGGTTTTTCAATTTCTTAGGTTAATTCTTCAGTGGTTAATTTTTTTTTGATGTTATTGGTAATGGTATTTTTTTCTTAGTGTGTTTTTTAGTTGGTTCTTTATTAGTGTAGAGGATTGTTGTTGATTTTTTTTGTATTGATTTTGCATCATGCTATATTAATGAATGTGATTATTAATTCTAAGAGTTTTTTGTGTGGTTTTGGAGGTCTACTATCTACAAGATCAAGTCATCTGAACAAAGATAATTTGATTTCTTCCTTTCCTATACACATCCTTCTCTTTCTTTTTCTTGCTTAATTGCTTTAGCTAATATTATAAGCACTATGTTGAATAGGAGTGGTAATAGAGAAATCCTTGTCTTGTTCATGATTTTCGAGGGAAAGTTTTTAGCTTTACACCATTTAATATGATGTTAGCCGCAGGTTTGTCATAATGGCTTTTTCTCAGACTGAGATAATGTCTTTGTATAACTATTTTTCAGTGTTTTATCATGACACGATGTGAGATTTTCTCAAGGTCTTTTTCTGTATCCGTGGAGATGATCATGTGATTTTTTTTCTTGCTTCTGTTTATGTGATGAATTACATTTGCTGATTAATGCACATTGAACTATTCTTCCATCCCTTGGTTAAAGCCTACCTTGTCATAACATAGGATCTTTTTGATGACTAATTGCATTCTATTTCCCAGTATCTTTCTGAGGATTTTTGCATATACATTTTTTTAAAGGATTGGTCTATCATTCTGTTTTACAGTTGGATCCTTGTCTGGTTTTGGAATCATGATAGTGCTAGCTTCTAGGAATCAGTTATGGTTAGGGTTAGGATTAGGGTTAGGATTCAGATTGCATTAAATCTGAATACCAGCATTGGAAATATGGGTCATTTTTACTACACTGGTTCTGCCTATCCAGGAACAGGGAATATCCTTCCATTTTTAGGGTTTCTCTTCGTCTTTGTCTTTCAGAGTATTTTACCTCTCACTGTTAAAGACACCTCTCACTGTTAAAGACATTCCCTTCCTTAAATTATTCCTATTTAATTCTTCTTAATGCTATAGAAAATATTTTTCTAATTTCTTCCTCAGTGAATTCATGATTAGTGTACATATTTCTTTTCATTTCTGTGTATTGATTTAGTATACTGCTACATTACTGAATTTCCTTGTTAATTCTGAAAGTCTCAGTGTATTTGAATCTCCTCTAAATAGAATCACATCGTCTGCATACAATTGTAATTTAACATTTTCTATTCCTATACATATCCCTTTGATTTCTTTTTCTTTATTGTTCCTGCTAATGTCTCAAGGAGTACGTTGAACAGGAGAGGTGATAGTGAGCATCCTTGTTTTGTTCCTGATTGAAAAGGGAAAGCTTTCAATTTCCCCCAAGTTAGTATGATGTTAACAGTAGGTTTATCATAGATGGCTTTTATCGGATTAAGATAAGGTACTCATATCACTATTTTCTTCAGTATTTTTATCATGAGAGGATGTTGGAGTGTAGCAATGGAACAGAATACAGGAGGCAGAACAATTCTGAGGAAAATTCAGCTGTCTGATCTTTGAGAAAGGTGTGAAAAGCAGGCACTGGACAGAAGACAGAGTCTTCAAAAAGTGATGCTAGAAAATGTGATCAATCTAGATAAACGCTTTGTTATCTTCATAAAACCTAACATTTGACTGTATTTTTTTCTATTTTCAGATTGTTTTCCTGGTGTATTCTTTTGTTTATTTTCTTAACTCACAATGCCTAGTATTTTATATATTTCTAATGTATCTTATGTGCCATAAAAAACATTGTGTGTCATTTTGACCCTCTTATATTTTTTAGTCTTATTTCATGTCCCAGCAGCTTGTCTATCTTGGTGTACTTTGCATACACAAGATATAATTTACAGTTTTGTTGTGGATTTGTCCATCTGTTAGCACAAAGTCAATGATAATATTGTGCAAATTTTTACTTTAATGATTAATCTAGAACAAAAGAGTATATGTATATCCCACAATGACTATAAAATTGTACATTGCTTACTTTATTTCTCTCAATTTTTATTTTTGTTTCATGATTTTGAGGCCATGTTATTAGCTACATACACATTTATATTTTAACGCACTTGGTAAAGTTTGTGTTTCATTATTATGAAATAGATCTGAAGATGTGAGGAAATCTTTAGCAGTTGTATACACTGCATATGAAATTAAAACTACAAACTTGAACATTTTGTTCTCTCTCTTTAATATTTCTCTTTCATTTCATTTTAAAGTGTTTTCATTTTAGAAAATATGTTATAGGGGTTTTTTAAATTCACTATGTTATTCTTTGCTTTTCAATTGGATTACTTAGATTACAAGAATTTTATGAAATTGTTGGAATGGTCGAATTGAGATCCATCCTTTCCTATTTTTAGTGTTTTACCTATGTTTGTGTGTGCATACGTATGTGTGTGTGCTTGTACACATGCAGGTGCCTATGCATGAACCTCATTTCCTGTTCTCCTTTGAATTATTCCATATTTTTAATAATCGAACCTATGATTTGGCAATTTTGTGACATCTTTTTGAATTATTTTTTTCATGCCTGCCTTATGATATATATATATTATTTTATTCATTTACTGAGAATTGATACTTTATACAAACTGCCAAAACTTTAAAACCATAAAAAGCCATATCCATGTATCTGTCATCAGTCTCATATGTGAAATACGCACACACAAGTCATCACTAGAGTGTATTCAATTATTTTTATGCTTTCATAAGTAGTTTCAAGATTTCAGAAAGAATACTGTACTCTTCTGGTTGCCAAGATGTTCCAATGCATGTTCTATCACTAGCTCTTGAAAGTTCTACTTCCTTCTTAAAAATTTTTCTTCCACATGAACTATTTTATTTAGCCTGTCTTGTGTAATAGAAATGTTTGCAAAAATTCTTTCAGTTATACACCAGTAGAGAATATTTTTGGTTCATACGACAACTTTCAGCTTACTGGTTTTTATTTCCTCACAGAACATTTAAGGTATTTTCACAGCTTTCTGACACTGTTTTTGATGAGAAACGCAAGCTCACAAGATCATTCAAATTGTACCTTTTGCATATGTAATTACATATCTTTTAATCTATCTATCTGACTGATTTTATGGCATTTTTCCTTTGGAGACAGTCTTATTATGCATGTCAGGCTGGCATTCAACACACTCTGTTGCTTCAGCTGCCTTGGACTTGTGATGATTCTCTTTTCTTTTCCTCCCAAATGCTGGGATTGTAGGAGGTACTACCACGTATGGCAACTATTTTTATCTTTGAATTTCAACAATTTTATTTTTTGTCTAATTATGGTTACTCTGAATTTTCCAAATCGGTTAGCAAAACTTCCAGATTGATAAATCTATGTCATTCACCATATTTAGATAGATGTCTACCTATTCCTCTCTTCCAAATATTTCCCCCTTGATGTCTTTTCTTTTGAAAACTTTTTAATTCAAAAATGAAGTGTACACATCCATGCACTGCTTGTGGTGTTTTGATATAGGTGTACATTGGAGAAAAACTGAATCAAGTTAACTGACACATCTGACACTATGATAACATCATTTCTGTGCTTAGAATGTCTTTTACAATTATTCTTTGACTATTTCTAATCGAGAATACATTATTATAAACTGCAGTCTGAAAGCATTTTTTAAAGGTTGGTAATATAATTTCCCAACAACTCTGTAAAGGAACTCCCTGACTAGTGGAGATAGTGTGTCTTTTTCATATTTTGGGGAAATGTTCATATCTCTTTTATTGTGAAATGTCTCTTCACATTCATCTCTCAATTTGAACTTGATTATTTGCAAGTAGTTCAGTTCATTACACATTTTGAGTAATTGCTAAGTATCCAAAATGCTTTGTAAGTATTTTCTCTAAATAAATGGGTTCTTTCTTCATTCTGTTGTTTGCTTTGCTGTGAAGATTTTAATTTAATGCAATTCTGTTTAGCAGTTTTTGCTTTTGTTGATGATTTTGGAGTCCTCTTAAGGAAATCACTGCCCAGAACAATGAAGTGATTTTTGCCTGTATTTCTTTCTAGTAGCTTTACAATTTTGTGTTTTACATTTAAGTCTATATCTGTATGTTAAATTTCCATGCACTTAGAAGCTTAAAGCAATACATGTTTTTTAAACTTGGTTTCTAATGATTTGGGCTTCAGGTACGCTTCAGCTGTGTCCTCTGCTCAGATTCTCACAGGGCTGCAAGCAAGGTAGACAGGGAAGTTCCCAGCCTGACTCAGAAGTCCGTCACCCTACCTTGCCACGTGAGCCTTTTGTTCACAACTGCTTAGGTCAAGGCACCCAGAGGCATCCACAGAGCAAGCGTGTTAGAAAGATGGAGCATTGCATAAGGACCTGAAGGACATGGATGGACATCCCATCCCTTTGGTGTATTCTCCAGTATATGAGCTTGTCACACAACTTACCCACTCCCAAGGGTAGAGAGCCAGGCAATGACATGCATACCAGGAAGCAATGTGTCTCTGTGAGGTTTGTTACATTTCATAAGACATCAAATATTGCATTGTGTATGCCAATCTTATTCACCCTTGAGTTTCTCCTTTCTGATATTCTTCATTACTTTATTCATTTCTACATTTCTTGGTCATAGTATCATCCTTGAGGAGAGTAATTTTTATTGTTGGTATTTAATTTGTTTTGATTTCTTTCTAGTTTGTATGCTTTTAATGAATTTTCTCAGTCTTTGTTTAACTTTTTAAAATAGTCTCCATTTTTGTTGTTGGTGGTGATGGTGTTGGTCTTGTTTTGTTTTGTTTCATTTTGTTTTGTTTTGTTCAATGTACTGTAGACTTCTACTGTGGTGATTATTTTTGTTACTTGGTGGCACATGCCTGCAGTTCCAGCAGTCATGAGCCTAAGGCAAAAAGATCAGAGTGCTGTGAGTTTGAGGCCAGCGTGGGTGACATAGCAAGACCAGTTAATAGAGGTTTCAGTACATAATTGGCTGATTCCAAGGCGGGGTAGCTTGGCAGAGGAGCAACACAGAAGTCAACCTGTTCATGGCAAGCAGAAGATGTGAAAAGCAAGCATTCTGTCCCATATATTGGACCCAGTCATTTAAGTCAATATAAATTCTATTTGAGTTGATCTTATGATGTGAAATAAGAGCCCAGTTTTATCCATTTAAATTACACATTTGTTAATTTTGAAATCCAAGCATGCTCGGAGGAAAATTCAACTTTATCAAATCCAAGGCAAGAGTGATCAGTTTTGTTGTCTCTTTTGCCACTCTTCACCCCACCACATCCTGTTTGTAAAGATGATCTTTAGTGTTGTCTATCAGTTCTTACAGTCCCATCTGCTGTTGAAACTTTTGCACCTGGCTTTGACATCAGACAAATATCAGTTATCTGCGTTAGCACTGACTGCCTCAAGAGCAATATAGACTTTCATTTCTGTTACTATTCTAGTTGCACATAGTTTTTTATATTTGGAATTTGGATTTATCCTTCTGCTTTTAAACATCACTGTGTATTTAAGTGAATGTTTGCCTCTATCCACATTTCAAAATAGGAGAGCTTCACATTGGCTATCCTTTCCTGTCACCTACAGCTAACACTGATATTATGAAAGTTAGGGAGAAAGACCCTAACACACAAAGGAGATTGACAATATATTATAGAAAAGTAAGACTCTGTGAGGAATTCTGAACATGTCATGTGTGCATTCTGTGTCTTTTCTAATATTCTCATGGCATAAGACTTTCGATGATTCTATTTCGCCTGTTTTATTTTAAAGAGGAAAAATACAGAATAAAACCAATCAAAACAAACCAGTGTAAGAGATAGGACTTCAAAACATTATGAAATCAATGATAGTTACCTTATTGCCTTTTGATGTTCTTCAAAATAGCTGCAGATAACTTCGGATATAGCAAAAATCAAACAGAACAGAATTAGAATAGAAAAAGTAAAAACAAAACAATGAATGCAAAAAAGGACTTCAAAACAAGCCAATAGCAAATCCAAAACTGCTACCATAATATATCTGGTTGTTTTTAAATAGCTGCTCCTGCCATTGGATTTGACATAATCAAACAAAACTAAAGAGGATAAAACCCAACCCAACAAAATAATGGAAATGATATAGGACCTCAAAACAAGACCATAGGAAATCAACAATGGCTGTAATCCTCAGAAGGAGATATCCCCTAGATGTCACAGTGCATACCACTATCCTCTAAACTTATGATCAGACCACTAGCCCTAGACTTGCAATGTTAGTGAAACAACATAGCACCACAGGCATCCAACTGCACCGCATCCCCATAACTATCATCACAGCCTGTATCTCTCCCGACAAGCCAGTTGCCTATGGCAGGAGAGGGAAGGGAGGGGTACTTCTTGTTTGTCAGCCTTCGAGCTGGAAGGGGGCTGAGGTCTGGTTGTTCCAGTCTGGTGGCTGCCCTTGCATGATGCTGGCTCCCAGACGGGGCCTTCTTGTCGATGTTGCCCTGTTCCCTCTACCCTTGGTCCATGCATGGCTCTGACTCATGCGGAGAGGCAGGGGTCTCTCTATTCCACCTTTTAAACTAGAAAAACATAGAAATTTGACAGTGTAATTGCCATAGTATTAAAAAGTATAAGGGAAGAATTGAAATTCATGATTTCAAGCGTGTATTCCAAACAAAGAATTAAAGATTTAAATTTATAGTATATTCTGCCTCCCACTAGTTTCAGTTTTCACTATAGATATATAAATGTATATATCTTTTTCTATGTCTCTCACATTTTTCTGGGAGAGACATAGGCATGCAAAATTAATCAAACAATGTAAGTACCAAGTTGTTTCTGCACCTCAATTGCCATCATTCTAGAAACCTCAGGTTCTTGACCTCTAAATTCTTCTGTGTCTAGTCTTCTGAACTTGTTTGGGTGGAGGCTCATTGAAGGACATGACTTCTCCTCTGGGCCTTGGCTGCTGGTTTGACAGGGACTGTGGCTTCCTCTCCTTGGGAAAAGAGGGAGCTGAAGTAGAGAGACAACTGGGGGCTTGAATTGTTTGCTCAACTTTGAATGCCCGTGTCTGGTGGTCTGAGAAACTCTTTGGAGGATGACTATGTGCAGTATAGTAACTATTGTTGATTGCATAATGTCTTGTTTTCTAAATTCACATTCGTTCTCATTGTGTTGTTTTAGTTCGTTTCATTATTTTGTTTTGCTTTATTCTCTTGAAAATAATTTTTAAAATGTATGTGTCTTATAGATCTTCATAAAAAACTTATAGATTTTCTAAAGAAATGAATAATTTACCTGGCTACCCCTTTGTTGTAATTCACTGTTATTATTAAATTATGATGAGTGAAATAAAACCAAAATAACTTGACTGCAGAAAATTTGTGGAGAATTTTCCAACCTTGTATGTGTGTAACCAGTGTTAAAATATCATTTGATAAAAAATTATATTACATTTACATGTATTATATACATACCATTAAATTAGTTATTATAGTCATCAGCATATTTATTCAGGATGTATGCTCTTATTTTTCTTTTGCTTTTTTTGCTAAGGAGTTTTTATTTTAAAAAAGCAAAACAGAAAAAGGATAGAAATGATACAGAATTTCAAAAAAAGTAGTAGGAAATTAACATTAATTAATATATTACATATTGTTATCTTAGAAGTAGTTATTCAGGTTACAAGATTTAGGCACAAAAATGATCAAGCAACATTTTTGAGTTTGATTTTCATTAGGTTTTCTCAAGAATCTCTGACCTAAAATTAACAGTACATAACAAAAGAATATAAATTGATAAAAACCAACATTCCCATCCAAATTTACATTGTGAATGAGTTGTATAATAAATTCTTCTTGTTTTTTGTTGGTCCTGGCCTATCCCCACAAAATTAGTGATGTACATCCTGTTCTTTAAAGTTTAACACTCAGTAAGAGCTCCAGTTTAAGGTGAATATAATTAAAACAGAAGACTCTATTTCTTCAAAAAGTTGTAGTGTTAAATTATCTATTACTTACTTGTCACCCACATACACCTAATTAAATATGTTTGACACAAAAAGTGTAACTGCATATATTTCAGTGATCCAACAGAAATTTAAAGTATTTGCTTATTTGAAGAAAAATTACCATCCATGAGCATCTACTGTCTTTAATTACATAGGTAGAAAAAAACTTAATGAGTTGTTCCTCTTACTAAGAATGAGAACATATAAAGAACTGAAAAATCAGAACCCTTCCAAGTTAAAGACACAATCCAAAAATGTAGGATGATTATTCACTTCTCATATGAGGAAGTGCAAACAGCAAATAAATATATGAAAAAGTTCAACATCTCTGGTCATTCCAGAGATGCAAATGAAAACAACACTGAGATTCCATCTCAGCCCTCAAAAAACGACTATCAACAAGAAATCAACCAATAACAAATGCCAGAGGGGCTGTGGTGAAAAAGAACCCTTCTTCACAGTTGGTGGGAGTGTAAACTGCTGCAACCACTGTAGAAATCAGTGTGGAGACTCCTCAACAAACTCGGATTGGAGGTCCCATTCCACCCAGCTGTTCCCCTTCTGGGTTTTCCCCAAAAGAACAAAAAACGTCATACCACAGTGATATATGTGCACCCATGTTTATAGCAGCACAATTTATAATAGCCAAATCTTGGAAGCAACCCAAATGCCCATCAACCAAAGAATGCATACAAAAGTTGTGGTATTTGTATACAATGGAGTGCTACTCAGCTATAAAGAAGGATAAACTTGAGACTTTTATACATAAATAGATACAACTTGATACCATATTCATAAGTGAAATAATTCATACTCGCATGTATAAACATGGTATTGTCTCAGTAGTGTATGAAACTGCAAAAATAAGTAAGATTCAAAATGGACAATAGATATTATGAAAGAGGAAGGAACTGCTCAAAAGGGAAGAACTGGAATGGGGGAAAGGAGGAAAGGAAGGGCAATTATATGTATGTAATATATAATTTATATAATATATGCATCAGTTCATTGAAAAGAATGGCTTGTACTTATATTGGTTGATCAATTTTTCATGCCTATATCTTGTAATCTGAGCAACCACTTTGAGGATAACAATACACAATATATTTACCATGGTTAATCTCCTATTATTTTGTTTTGAAATTATCATTGTTTTTATTATTTTCTCTATTTTAAATTTAAAAATGAATTATCTATTATGTACTTGTCACCTAATATAACAAAGCAAATGTTTCAAAGAAAAAGTGTAACTGTGTTTTAGTGATCTAACATAAATTCAAAGTATTTGCTTTACATGAAGGGTAGTCACCATCACCGAACATTTACTGTCTTTCACTACCTGGGTGTTCAGGACCTAATCATTCGCTTTTCAGTGCTCATCAACAGAAAAGGACAGATTGTGGCATAACCATTGCCCACGAGTATCTGGATACAATGATGAACTGGGTCATTTTTCCACAATATTCCAGAGCTTGAGAAAATAACACAGTCCAAAAAATACATAAGAATAAAGAACCCCATGAGCAGCAGAATGGTCCGGGTGGCCCTTTCCTCTGGGGAAGCCTTTGGAGAAAGACTGGTGCTGTGGAGATGCTGGAACTGCCTCTTGTGCCTGCACAGGAGACTCACCATGTATCCACTTGAGAGAGCCATCAGCACTATAAAGGAGATGTCCTGAATGTTCACCAGTGAGAAAAATATGTACCTGAACAAGTAACTAATAGGCCACTGAGAGCAGGATTCAGTGACAAACACGAGACTGTGTGAGGTCACATTGGGGGTGGCACCAATGGAGACTAAGAAGCGACTATTCAGGACCATATTGAAGACCCATAGAAAGACAAGGCAACATGGGTAATGACGTGTGGATTTTTGCTTAAATTTTGCCAAAGAAGAGTTTCTGGGGCTTAGGGTGATGGCCTGGAAGACACTCAGCAGGCAGGTGGTACAGATGGAGAGGGCTCTCATCAACCTGTTTACACAGATAACCAACTTACACATGAGGTCATTACCCCAGTTCTCAAACCCAAAAGTGTCTGTAGCTATGAATCCCACAGTTACCAGCAACACCAGATGGATCAGGCACAACTGACTGATAGTCAGGTCAAGGGGCTTGGGCCTGTGCTTGAGAAGAAATGCGAAGATATGAAACAGAAGCAGGGCAGTGTTGGCCGTGATCCCAGTGGTGATTTCAAAGTACACTATGTTTCTTATGTCAGTGTAACTGGAAAATTTTCTCTTTCTATTCATCTTCATGGAGTAAAAACAGACAATAAATGTCTGAAGAGAAAATAGAAAAATTATTTATCAGAAATAACTCCATCATCATCATCTCAGTCAAAACTATGCCTTCACCAGAGGATGTAGATTCCTCCCCACTCACCTGTTCCACCTTCAGAACTCAGGTCCACCTCATGGCCTCCTGGAATCACCTCTGCCTTCTCCCTGTCCCAGCTCCTCACATTGGTGGCTGGATTTGGGTTTTATTCCTGGTTTCTCATAGCATCTCTGCAAAGAAAGAGTCATGTAGAATGGAAGGTATTTTCTTGTTTTTTTCTCAATCTTTAGTTTTCAAAAGCAAGTACTGTCTCATGTGCCTGAAGTGCTGGGTGCATACTAAGAGCTCTATCTTTTTTTTTTAAAATAAAATTTGGCAAAAGACAATTGCATATACCATATTTGGAAATAAACTACCCCCAAGCAATAATTGTTGATGGGACAGCCACGATCAGCTACGTTATTTTAGTGCTATCTTTATTCTGGTTTATTGTCAGAACAAACATTCATAGGTTTTGCCACAAATGGCTCCGATTTACATCTCTGTTGTGACGTTTATCAAATGCAGGACTTGAAAAGTCAGTTGACACATCTGTGCCACAGTTATCTGATCTGTAAAATGCGGATAATTTTATCACTTATTTCCTAGAGATGTTGTATGTACACACATACAAAACATGGCATAGGAATGGAATGTCAATTCTTATTATTATTTCATAGTTCATTATAAATGTAACTTGAGAAATTAGATACAATATATAAGATAATCCACCTCTAGTGCACTGAAAAGACCAAGGAGAAAGGAATATAAAAATACCAGACCCTTAATAATATCTGGTATTAAGACACAATAAATGAATAAAGCTGTTTTGAAAATTTCCACGATTATACACAGCTCATTTATTTTAGAAACTAGTTCCAGAAAAACTGTATCTCAACTAGGTGTGGTGGCACACACCTGCATTCCAGTATTTGGGAGGGTGAGGCAGGAGGATTGCTACCAAGTTCAAGGCCAACTAGGGCTATAAAATGAGTTCAAAGCCAGCCTGAACTGTATAGTGACATCCTGTCTTAGCAACAACAACAACAACAACAACAACAGCAACAACAACAACTTCCAAAAAACCACATCAGCATCTCAGTCATGATAGTGCAGTTATTATCAGATTTCTTTTCACTCCATCACAAGCATGTGAAGTGAGAATAGGAAATACAACTACACTTTAAGAAAATTGTGATGATTCTTTTCTAAGGTTTTAATTAGACAAATGATAAATATTTCAGCCCTCGAGGTAGCTCACTATTAGTCCACAATCTTGTTCTTTCCTCAAACAAGAAAGATTTCTGCAGAGATATGGACTCAAGTATGAATTTCATACTGAAGAATTTAGTGATGACCAACTTGTAGAGTATCTCCCTGTGTTGTGTAGCTATTTGGTTTAATGCAAGTCTTTTTACAGGTATAACTTGAGGATGCTAACATGGTAACATGGGTGCAGAAACATTCTCACAGATTTATCATCTGAACATCATAGATTAAGACTAGATTTTCACAGTTACCCAGAACATGATGCTTTATAACTGTTTGAAGGAAGCCTGAAGTTTTTATGCACCATGAACTAATGATCATGTTGAATTCAGATGTGAGTAGTTGGTCGAAATCTTGTGCAAAGTTTGATTTATAAAATTGAAATTTCCTAGTAAGAATTAGAAAAACTTAAACTTTTCCAAAGTATTGTTAAAAAGATGTAACACAATTTGCTCCCTTTATACAGTCAGTAAATTTAAGATTGTTTCTTCATATGCTGAGTGGCAACATCAGAAAATATGTGACTTCCAAGCATCTCTGACTTTCGTAGATTATGTGCTGTCACTAAGTAAGTTCCTCAGTGGTCCTCTTGGTCTTTCACATCCTTAGAAATGAGAAATTCTTATTTCCTGCACATTTATTTTATGTAACTTATCAAACATATCCTCATAATATTTTAAAGAAATACTATTCAATTGGTACATAGAAACATTTAAACATAATATTTTTTAAAAATTACTTGATAAAATAAAACATAAATCATAAACTTGTTTCCTCCTGTTATTACATATAAAATTGATGCTTTGTTTTAATTCTGTTTTTAAAAATTGAATCTGGCATAAAACTTGTAAAACTGGCCAAGTAGCATGTTTGAATATTCCGTCAACTGAGGATCTAGAACTGCATTGTTTTCAAAATTGCTTTGGGAACTAAGATCCTACAAGCATGAAGGATTGAGGTGGGGGACCTCTGCATATGCTGGAAGTTTACTCAAACTTCAGGATTCCGGAGATCCATGGGTCCTTACCTGAAACTGTCAAATCTTCCTCAGAGCAGAAGAGTGATCTCCAGAGCAGTAATACAAGAAAGTGCTGCATTCATGAGCGCCCACGTACGGTTTTAATTCCCATGGAGCATCAGAAAGATGACAGAACCTAAGGTCAACCGCCCAGTCATCTCAAAATTTTGTGGATCACACACAACTATATTAGTGAAACCCATGACAAATAATTTTGTCCTGTATTTGCCTGAGGATGTTACAGAAGGGTATAAAGTTACTTCTGTACTAATATTTTACTAGACAGTGTATTCCGGAGAATGTGAACACGTGAAAACAGGCTGACAGAAATGATCTAGCTGTGCCCCCACCCAACCTCATCCAGCTCACACCTGCCAGACTGGGCACTGCTTAGGGGGACAGAGGAGAGGACAGCAGCTCCTTCCATTCACAGGATGATCTAGGAGACACTTCCCACATACACAGGTTAGAAGTGACAATGCTGAGATGGAACCTGGCTCTCTCCAAATATCAAACACAAAGGTATCCTTTTTCATATAAGGCAAATCAAGCTGCCCTCAGTGTAACCTGCATATCCTGTAGGATGTACTGAGGTGTAATGATAGGATTTCTACTCAGAACTTAGCCAGGTTAAAAAATAAATGAATCAATAAACTTCAAGGGGAAAGCAAAATAGAAGAAAATCTAAAACTGGTCATATTTGAAGGCCATATGAAGGAAAAGAAAAAACAGGGCAAATGAACAGAGTATGGAAGATGAAACTTAAATATAGTAGGAAATGTCAGAGAAGCTTCTGTGCTCATTTTGAGGCAGTAACCAATGAAAGCTGTCATAACTCAGACTGAAGGCTGGGATACACTCTGAGAAATACAACACAGTTCAAAACCTAGTACATTCTCTGATCAAGGAAGGATGAAACAGGAACAACCTGTGGTACACGGTGTCATCAGATGGTTCAGAAACTAGTGAAGAAAGCACCACAATCAGAAGTTAGGAGAGACCTGGAATACAGCGGTAGGGAGGGGCCTCAGCAGATGGCCACCAAATTTGAGCACTTACGGTCTTCAAATTGGACAAGCTGCAGTGAGGAAAAGGGTTACATATCTGATCTTTTATAGGCACCAGGAACATAATCTGCATATTACGCAGGATGAAATGATGTGTAATGATACGATTTATGTTCAGAATTTAGGCAGGTGCCTTACATGCGTGAAAGAGCATACCTCGGCTGTTAATCCTGTACCTATAGGTCACCTTCACCCGCATGGCCACCAATACTGCCTTCTTTATAATTTAAGGTGAAACCGAAAAGGTCCTGTGAACTGGGATTCTCCATGAGCACAGGAGTGGCTTAGTTCTGTAGGAGTATTGGTCTACATGTTGCAGAATGTGAGCTGGAGAACTATAAAAAGAAGAAGGCTGAAAGAGCAGACATATCAGGGCAGACAAAATCATAAGACAGACAGATGGTCTAAGTTCAATGCACAGTATTTGTGACGTGCACAGTTCTAGGAGAAACAGCAACAAAATCTGAGGACTTTTTGAGTCCATGGAAGGCAGCTGTGTACTTTTAAAAAATGCCGTAACATTACCTCTTCTGCCAATTTAAAAGACTCTAATATACATATCTTGGTGCTCATTTATCCGTAGGTATTTATATAATTACTATGTTTACATCTACTTTCAGAACAAATCAAGAGAAGACAATTAGTATTCCAAAGTAAAAAAAAAAAAATAGAAAAATCTCTCAGACACCTCATCACACATATGAAGATTTCATCCCTCACAAACACTCAGAGCCCTGAGTGAGGTTCTCCAATCAGCCCTAGAGAGAAAGAATGAAACTTTTGCATTTTGCAAAATAGCTTTCAGATTCATTTGTCTTCATATTTTTGAAGTATCTTAACAAGAAAAAGGGATGGTCAACAATTATCTGTGAGAAAAAATACTTATCCAGTAGTGGGTGAATGTAACATACAGACACATACACAAACACACACACATGCACAAACACACACATGCACAAAAGTAGAGATCAGAAGAGGAGAAAATATTTGTTTCTAAATCACTCCTGTATCAAAAGGGGTTTGGGCATATCTACTATAAATCAATACAGAAGAATTATTTTTTAAATGAAGAGAAGTAGAGAAAATATTCTTGGGACACAGCTTTTCTGCTCAACGAATTCTGGTATGCTATATTCTAAGACTTTAGCTAGAAAAACTTGAAAAATCTCCCCCATCATGAATCCATTGTACTTGTCATCTAATTGCAGTCCAGGTCTCATTATTATCTGATGAGAAAATTCCTAACAGGTAAAGCACACCCCTAAGTGCTGACACCATTTATGTGAAAGTTGTGAAATGAACACTAGGACAAGCAAGCTCTCTATGAGAAAAAGTTCACGCATAGGTAGAAAAGAAGCTAAATTCTCTTTCAGCACTGATGCTTTCAAGAAAGAACTTCATGGCATGCTACATAAAAATGTAAATACTACAGAGAGCAAACTACTGAGGTAATTGATTTAAATGCTGTAATTAATTGGTACAAATGAGAGAAGAGAAACTGAGTCTATATAATGAAAACCCAAAGTGAAAATTTATCTCTTTCACAAAGGATGTAAATACAAACATAAAATGTCACACTAAAATGACATCATCCTGAGAAATGATATAGCAAAGAAAGCATTAGTTCAGAGAAATAAACACATGCTTGAAGTTAATTTAGTATTTCTTATGTAAAAAATATTCTTATTTTAAGAGCCACAAATTAAAGACTGATGGTAACA
>RJWM01040000.1:0-15763 GCA_004363535.1 Dasyprocta punctata
AGTTCTATATGCTTCACTTATCTGAAAGTCACTTCCTGTTCCCATGCTTGGAAAGTTTTCTGAAATTATTTTAATTTGATTTGTATTGACCCCTGCTTTTTCACTCACACCTTTTATTCTTAAATATGTCTTTGGGTTGTCTTTTTTTTTTTTTAATTTTATTTGAGCGAAGAAAAACAAAACAAACAAAAACTACAACAACAACAAAAAAACGACATATATATCTTTGGGTTGTCTTGCAGCCGTTATATTGTTACTTCCAGGTTTCATATTATTTTTAAGAGATCTTTCCTTTCTCGATCCCAGGCTTCAAACCTGTCTTCCAGGTTTGAAAGTCTATCTTTAGTTTCCTTCAGGTGGTTCTGCCAGCTTTCATTGGAGTTTTTGATTTCCTGGTAGTCTCTTTGAATCTGTTTCATGCATTCTAAATCTTTTTTGTATTGTTCATTCCACGTTTCCCTCATTTTCCTATGCTCCATTTTTTCATCTATGTCTCCTTTACAGATGCCTAGCGATTCTTTTATTATGTTTTTCATTTCTTCTCTTAGTTGGGTTAATAGTTCTACTCTAATTTCTTTTATAGCTTCATGGAGTTGTTTCTTTACTTCAGTTGTCATCACCTCAGAGACTTTAGCTGTGGGACTCCCGACCTCTTCTGTGTTTGCTTCTCCTGGATTTGTTCTGTTAGAATTGGAGGCCAGAGCCTGCCCCCTACCCCTTTGTCTTGGCATTTTCCTGGGTCGTTCAGGGGTCTTGTGATTTCTCTGGAGTGAGCCGGTGCTGGTCTGCTGCCTTTCCCCAGCCTGGCTCGGCTCTGCCAATGTCTGGCACAGTGTGCGGGGGCAGGGTCACTGCCTGAGAACCTGGGCCAGTTGACCGTGAAACTTCCCCTATCACCCCTTGGGCACGCACGGAGCCATGGTCTCCAGACCTAGCCAGTCACTCGCTGGGACCCTCCGGGGCTCGGTCAGAGAAATTTCTGCAGAACTGTGTCCAATTAGGTGTGGTTCCGGTCCCAAGATGGTTGCCAGTCCTTCGCTCTCCCTTGCGAGAGTGGTGGGGGTTGGAGTTTGTTGCACTCACTCACTAGCCTTAGTCCACTCCACGATTGCTGTCTCCTCCTTTGCTGCTGCAGCCGCAGCACTTTAATCGTGCATCCCCAGGTCACAGCAGCTCACTGCCGCAAAGTGGGTTCAGCTCCGGTCAGAGGTGCCACCAGCATCCGCCTTTGTTTGGTTACTTCTTTTTACTCTTTCTGTGGGCTTCAATTCTCATTCTAGATTCTTCCTGGGTCCAGAGGACCCACCTCCTTCTTTTTTGTCTTCTCCTTGTTGTTATAATCCAGCATTTGGATGGTATTTTTTAGGGAGGCTACTTATCCTGCTGTTTACTGTTCCACCATCTTGTCTTTCCTCAATAAAACATTTTTTAAGCACTTCAAAAAATAAAATAGAGCCGGATGTGGTGGTGCATGCTTATAATCCCAGCACTCGGGGGGCTGAGGTAGGAGGACTGCTGTGAGTTTAAGGCCAGTCTGATCTACATAAGTGAGTTTAAGGTCAGCCTTCACTACATAGCAATACCCTGTCTCAAAAAAACAAAAAAACAGTTCCCAGGCATGGTTGCACATGCCTGTGATCCCAGCATTTGTGAGACTGAGGCAGGAGGATTGCTATGAGTTCGAGGCCCATCTGGACTACAAAGTGATTTCAATCCCAGCCTGAACTAGCAAGACTCTATCTTAAAAAAAGAAAAATTGTCAGTTCCTAGCATTGAACACCTGCTTTTCATCTAGGAATATTTGTTGGGAAGGGTTTGGAGAATGGCAGTCCTGCTTTTCCTTTACTTCTCAAAGGCTAGCAGCTGCCCTAACCTCTCTGTGTCTTCACCTTTCATCACTAGGGCCGTTTGCTGAACCTAAGCTGCTCCACAGTGCCTACATTTGTGCTCTCAATCACTGCAACTACTCAGGTAAGACCTCTGAAGTGGAACAGCAGTAACAGGAGTGGGGCCTCAAACTAGCAGGGTTTCATTTGACATAGGGTAACCCGCTGCGAACACCATGTCAGTATCCACCTGTCTGCTTTTCTAGGCTCTTGCCTTGATAGAGCTTTACAATGCTCCTGAGGGTCGATATAAGCAGGATGTCTACCTGTTACCCAAGAAAATGGGTAAGCATGTACTTTTTCTTCCCTATTCTTACCAAAGTAGTTCAGAATCAGAGTCTAAAGGAAGCTTGGGGGATAAAACATAAATATATCTTTATTTTATGCAATAGGAGCTAGGATTCTTAGGTTTCATTCACATTTAATTTATCCCATTCTCCACATGGGTTGCCATAGTGAATTTCTGACATTTTTCTGTGATTTAGCTTACCTGTCCCTGAATTTTGAGGATTTTATGTCTTAAGATATATTGTATGCAAGAATTTCAAAGGAGAAAAACAAAAAAGATCCCCCCCAAAAGAAAGGAATCATCAGCCACACACCTTCAATCACAGCACTCGGGAGGTTGAGGTAGGAGGAGTGTTGTAAGTTCAAGGCCGGCTTGGGCTACAACGTGAGTGCAAGGCCGGCCTGAGCTACATAGTGCGACCCTGCCTCAAAAAACTAGGGCCGGGAGTTTGGCTTAGTGGCTTAAGCATCTGTCTGGCAGGCACGAGGTTGTGAGTTCAGTCCCTGGTGCCCAAAAGAAAAAAAAAAAAGAAAGGAATCATCTCCTACCTTGTGGCATCTGATTTATTCCAGTTCTAGACTGATAAAATAGCCCTCACTTTCAAACTACACCTTCCAAGTAATGCTAGCACCATTACTACTGACTGAAGAGACCCAGGAGTATCTTCTTTCAGGAGTTTAGTTTTGTAGGTGTTGGTATAAGAGAAACATTAAAATTTTAAAGCGCCTGCATCAAGCACCTGAATGTTGCAGTATGTTTATAAACCCCTCAGACAAAGATCAGGAATAAATCAGCTTCTAGTTTTATTTCAGCAACCATTTAGAAGTTGATGTATTTTCTCTTTAATAGACAACTTAAAAGGATATAAAATACACACTGCATGTTCTGATTAGATATATAATGAAGTTGGGGAGACTAAACAAATATATAAGAATATTCTGAATGTTATGAGTAAGTACAGTGCATTCAGATAATAATATAAACAGAAACTCATAAGAAGTAAGAGTACTAGCCTGGCGTGGTGGCACATGCCTGCAATCCCAGCACTTGGAAGACTGAGTCAGGAGGATTACTGCGAGTTCGAGGCCAGCCTAGGCTACAAAGTGAATTGAAGGCCACCCTGAAATGCATAGTGAAACTGTGTCAAAAAGACCAAAAAAAAGAAGAAGAAGAAGAGGAAGAGGAAGAGGAAGAAGGCGAAGACAAGGAAGACAAAGGCAAAGGAGATGATGAAGAAGATGAAGAAGAAAATGAAGAAGATGACGAAGAAGAAGAAAGAGTATGAAAAGCAAAGCCAGGTGAGGTAGCTCACGCCTGTAATCCCAGCACTTGGGAGCCTGAGGCAAAAGGATTGCCATAAATTCAAGGCCAGCCTGGGCTCCATAGTGAGTTGAAGGCAAGCTTGGACTACATAGTGAAACCATGCCTAAAAAAAAAAAAAAAAAAAAAAAAAAAAAAAAAAAAAAAAAAAAAAAAAAAAAAAAAAAAAAAAAAAAAAAAAAAAAAAAAAAAAAGAAAAAGAAAAAAAGAAAGAAAAAGAAAGACAAAAAAAAAAGTACTAAAAGCAAAGGAAAAAAAAAAACTGCATAGTATCCTTTTCAGTTGAAATTTTCTAATTTTCTCCAGTGTTAACTTTTCTGGTTGACCTAAAGTATAGAGTCCAAGGCAACAGACCTTCCCATTTTTCAGTCTGCTCACTATCCCATTCTTCCTTTTAAACCCTAAGGATTATTGCTTCTTTCATCTCTCACTTTTCTGGGGAAGAAGGGAAGGTTCGAGGCTGAAAGAGATGGTAAGGAAGAGCTGTTACTGCTTTAAAAGGCACTGGGCTTAAAGCTGAAGGCAACTATTCCTTAGAATTGAGAGCCAATAAGCAAAAGTTAAGCATGTTTCACTCTGCTCCAGGAACCTGAAAGTGTTTTCCAAATGTTTAAGTCCTTGTCTGAGGAGTGAAGAACAGCCAGATAGGAGGGATAAATACTTATACCAGGGCTTCTATGGTCTATTCCAGATGAGTATGTGGCGAGTCTACACCTGCCTACCTTCGATGCCCACCTGACAGAGCTGACGGATGAACAGGCCAAGTATCTGGGACTCAACAAGAATGGGCCCTTCAAGCCTAATTACTACAGGTGCCTTGGGCTCCCCAGGAAGCAGGGAAGCCTTGGTGGTGAAGAACTTCCTGCACTGGAATTGCTCTTTGCATCTCCCATCATATACATTTACATGAACTCAGAACACAAACTAGCTCCCTCTCAGTTCACTTCCAGAGAACTCTTTGAGACCTTCCTCATTACATTACGTAATATTCCCCTTCCCAAGATGTACTGCCCCCTTATCACAAATGTAAAAAGGAGCCACAATTATCTGTACTCCAGAAAGGCTTCTGCTTCTTTATTACACCTTTGGGCAGGCTCTTCATGTTCCGGCATCCTCACTAGCTGATAACATCACCCTCTCTTCTTTCTTTTTCCCCTCCAGGTATTAAGTTCCTGTAACTCAAGCCAGAAGAAGTTTTAAGGAATAGAGTTCCAAGCTTTTTCTCCATTACTATCCAAGAAAGAACCCAGCAAGCTGCTTCTCTGATCAGAGCTGCCCGCCGTGCTCACCCTGTGTGTTAGGTTAATTTATTTATTAAAATCTAGATTCCTGTGCCTGTAGCCTTAGCCCAGAGTGTGGTTACTGCTCCAAGGGCCATGAGAACCACAGAAGACAGACTGAGGAAAGAAAAAATGGGGTAACTTTTCCTACTACATCATTCACACCACCACCACCCCGCATTGAATCCTCAGCATTGGCCATTTTTCTCTTGTGTAGGCTCAGGATTTAGCCCAGGGATTCCAGACTCCTCCTTTTCTGGGGTTTTCTGGAATAAATTTTCAGCAGCTGCCTTTCTCAGCTTTTGCCATTTCCCAGATGAGGCCTTTTGGAAGCTGCCAAATTAACATGACTAGGTTCCCAGCCTTGACCATCACTATCACTGCTTTTTTTTATTAAAAAAAAAAAAAAAGTCTAGTGAGGAAGGAGCGTTAAGGTATTGGCAAGCTGCACCAAAAACTCAGCTGAGCCTGCGCCTGTGCCTACTGAGGTCTTCTCCTTCACCTGGGACTCTTTCTTCTCCTTAAATATTTATGTCCATTTTCATGCTTTCTGGTTCTGAGAGGGATGTTCCTTCATGATTTCCTCAACAGCTCTGGTGTCTGTCAGACATGTTTTGCCATCTTTCTAACCCCAACAAACTCTGCTCAGAAAGTGGGAGCCAGCTCCTCTAGGACCCATAGTTTTGCTTCCTTGTCATTTGAGTTCCCCAGGAAGCCCCCTCCAGATTGATGCTGTCTCAGAAAAGGAGGGCTTGTTGTAGAATATTGCTTCCTGAAACTTTGTGTTATTGCTTAAAACTATTTCTGAAACTGAGTAGGAAAAGGCATACTTTCCCAAGAATTTGGAAGTTTAAGCCCTTAGAAATGGGACAGGTCTTTCAGGCCTACAGCTTCACACTCTAAAGAAGCAGATATGTTTTTTTCCTGGAAAGACTTTGCAGCTTGACTGGCTGACAGATAAAAAGATGACACCATAAGCTCTCCAGATGATCAAAGCTAGTTTGACTAGTTTGAACCTCATCAGACATTCACACTTCTGACCATTATCCTTGATGGCAATCTGATCTGTGTCTTCTCTGCAGGTATCTTTACGATCTGACCTCTTCCATTTCAGAATTCAGTTTCAGAGATAGTTTCTTGAGTAATTCCAGAATTATAAAAAAAATTAATAATATGAGCAGCATGAGATTTTATATTCCACCTAAGAGTTGAATTCCTTTTGGAGACTCAGTTGCTGGTTTAGAGGTTTGTGGGGGAACTAGAAAGTCTGGAGTGACTATAGGAATCTTGAAATGAGTCTGTCTTCCCTCAGCCAACTCTATTTAACACTCTTATGTTTGTCTGCCTTTTTTTTTCTTTTCTTTTTTTTTTTCTTATGCTAGTCTGCTTCAAAATCTCAGGTCTAAGGTGATTCAAGGAAACACCAGACCACCCAGAATCACTATAACCTTCCTATCCTGATCCTTTTCCCCTACTTCTGTCCTAACCAGCTTCCTCTGGTCTTAACATTCACCCTTGGAACTAGTCTGGAAGTGCCCTTACTTTTAGAGATAGGGAGGTGGAACTTGGGTAAATGGCTGTTTGCCTCTTGAAACAGTATACAGGCTCACCCATAGGGTCTGGTTCTTCAGAGGTCTCAGCAGAACCACCCACATGGCTATATTTTTCATAAGGAAGACTATAAATGCTAACAATACCACTAGGCTTCTCAATTCTATTGCCTGTGCAGTTCTGAATTTTATAGTAATTAGTTGAATCTCTTTAGTAAGATTCAGGTCTCTGTACCTTATCTCATGTTCAGAGCTGATTCCATTAGGCAGGTATCTGGACTCTAGCTTATTATGTTCTTAGACCAAAAATCATAATCTGCTGTTTATCAGCAAAGCCTTGGTCTCTACAAAGCTTACTATACTCTGTCTCACTATTATGAAGAAACCCATTTCAAATAGTAAAAGAACCACAAGGGCTTCTAAGTTAGCTTGCCAGTGTGGCTGCCCATAGTGAAGTATTTGCCTCTGAGTTTCAGATGATCTATCTCTCCCTCCCCCTCCTCTTCCCTCTTCTCTCCCTTTCTTCCTCCCTTTCTCCCTCTGTCGTCAACCATTAAGAAGGAAGAAGCCCAGGCCTCATGTTTGGGTTAATCTTAGTGTTTGATCTGATTATTATTCTCACTACCTTTAGAATCAGAGCAAATGTGTCTTTTTTCCTCCAGCCTCTTACCTTAGATGCATTCTATCTATTAGGAGGCAAGGGTACAAAGGCGAATTACTTCTTTGTATGTGGCCCCAGTCTGTGAGAATACATACCATTTTATTTACAACGAATCTGTGCTAGTTTCAAGGTCTTTTTGCCTTCTTAATGGAAATACTCAATTTACTTTCTTTCATTAAAAAAAAAAAAAAAAAAAAGGCTTCTTAGTCTACCTTTCCTCTGCCCTTCTCCCTCCCCATCCTACCTCCAATCTGAGCACGGCTCCCCATGGCCACACTCCTGCAAAGCTTTTTTGCTGCTTGGCTTTTCTTTGAACAGATCTAAAACTGCTGCTCCTGTGGTTTTCTCAAAATTAATTTAGTCATGGTTAAAAAAAAAAAGAAATAAAAATGCATTGTTGCATTAAGCTTTTTTAATAAAGGAAAATTATGGAAAAAAATAGGCAACACCAGCAAATTATATGTGGACAAGTCCTAAACTATATATACACATATATAAATACATATATAAAATTAATCATCTAGTTCTCACTGTCATTTTACTGAAAGGAAAGAAACCTCTAAAGATCACTATTTCTGAGAAGTTCTTGGAAATCTTTATGTCTGAGTGATTGTATTTGATCAGCAATAATGACTATGTAATCTCAAAAGACAAATAAAATATTCTTAAAATGAGTTCTTGGATTCTCGTTTTTGTAAACTGGGAATTCAGAGTTAAGGCTGGACCACAAGCTAGTGGGAGCCTGCTGTAAGGGTAAGAATGTAAAAGCTGAAACGGTTGCCAATAGTTTGAGTGATCATTCATGGAGATCCTTGTTCCACACTGGGCCACTCCACTAATAAATATCTTGTCCCTCCTACCACCCTATCCCAGCATGATATATGCCCTAACTCTTGTTTGTAAAGAACCACTACCCAGGGGAGTTGAGGATTAGAGGTTTAAGGTTGAGAATCTGAAGTATGGTTCTACATCCCTCAAGTTCTCTGTGTGCTGCTCTTAACTAGAGAGCACAGGAAATCAGCATCCCCACAACTTGGGATCAAAGGACCCAGACACTGAGGACCCAGTTACATCCAGGCAAGGGGAGAAATAAACAGGCAGAAGTTTGTCCCTAAATCAGGTAACTGGACTAAATAAGTAGAGAATGAATTCAGTTGCCTCTTCTTTCTCAATTAGCAGTAGGGTAGCTTGCTTCTTCTTCCTTTTTTTTTTTTTTTCTTTTCTTCTTTAGTTAAAACCTAAACTAGTTTTATATCTTGTGGGCCAAAGGTTTTCTTCCCTATCAGAATCTTCTGCCACTTTGACTGCTGTTTATTTAAATGAAGAGCCACAGAACTAGAACAGTCTGGGCAGTTGGTAGTGTCTCAATCTGGTGCCATTCCAGTTCAGAGCGAATGCAGCTGCTAGCAATGAAGCCCATGAGTCAGCTGGCTTAATTTGTTCCCCTCCAGCAGAGTTTGATTCCTCTTTTGTGAAGAATGGAACAAGTGTCTTGGTCTTAGTTCTAGACTCACAAGGTCAGCCCAGGCTGCCCAATGTTAGGCAAGTTTCCCTACCTCACAGAATTGTAGAAAGAGCTTGGGCCTTGAATCAGGCTAATTTGAATTTTGTTGTTGTTTTTAAAACAGGGTCTTGCTTTGTAGTTCAGGCTAGTTTTAAACTCACTATGTAGCACAGGCTGACCTTGAACTTGTGGCAGTCCTCATGCCACAGCTTCCCAAATGTTGAGATTACAGGCATGGGGCACCACACCTGGCTGCTAATTTGGATTAGCAGCTCTGCCAAATTGTGTAATTTGCCCAAATTATATAACCGACCAGCGCCTCAGTTTTCTTGCCTGTAAATGAATAATGCTTACCTCATAGGGCAGAGATTTAATTTTCTGTTGCGTAACAAATACTGCTTTAAGAACCTCGCACCCCCTGCTTACTTTATTAACATCACTTTTTTGTCTCAGTCTGGGGTCTTACAGCCTTCATCACATCATTACACCCATACATGCCCTTTACAGGGAAAGGAGGGCATTATACCCTTTTCCTCCTGTATTACCCTAACTGCCTAATATCCTCAAAAAATGAGGTACTTTAAGACTTTCTGCATTGTATTCTTAAGCGTCCTCGGTGTTGTGTGCTTTTATTTAATCAAGTATTCGACCTCCATGGGTTAAAGTGCTTAACTGACAAAAGGAGTATGTTTGATCCTTGTAACTATACCTATTTATACTTTCAACCCTCTGCTAGCAGCCTGAGTTTTGGGATAAAACCTGAGGTTTAGGACAAGGGAAATTAGTAGTGTAGGTTTTTAAATAAACAGATTTAAAATAACCCAACCCTGGAGCCATCTCTGCAAAATGGGAAGACATGTTTGTAGACCAACCCTGTAAGTTCCCATGTATGAATGTGATACATTCTATTGATGACTGTCATGGCCTTGTTGGCAAGCAAGCTAAAAGAAATTTCATGTGTGCCAATTTCATGCCCTATAATAGTTTCAATGTTTTCAGTTAATCTCGTTACTTCCAGTTCTTTTTTTCTTAGATATCTTCTAAACTCTGAACATCAGGACCTATACTGAGCAGATAGTGCCTGATCTTTACTGTCTTCCATTCTACTGGACTGTGGAAAAGATCATGATTTCACTGCACTCTCCATAGCACTGGTTATTCCAATCTGTTCTCTGAAAGTAAGGCCAAAAAAGCTGTAGGCTCAGCAGTTGGCTTTAGATAGATACCAGAGGGGACCTGAGTACTTCCCCAATCCTTCCAATAAGTCATGTCCCCTTATCGTAAGGGACAGAAAAAGGGACAAGGCCTCAAACCTGGCCATGGTGGGGATTTCTACTACCGTCGGGCGTACTACTGATTGATCAGTTTGAAAGAATATGAAATTCTGGGCTTGTCAATTCTAGAGCTCTGACTAGTTGGAGAGGTATTGGAAAGAATAAAATAGATAATTATTTTTAGTGAGAAATCCAATGGCCTGTGCTATAGTAGTTTTATCACACCAGAGTGATGATGAGGTAGATGTGGATTGTTTATTTTAATTCAGAGTATAAATTTTTAAGAGTTTAACAAATTTTACTCTGGAAAATTCCAATATCAAGTAGTTTAGGCCTTAAGCCAAGGACTTTCTTGGAAATTCACATCAGTTCAGTTCTGTAAACCAGGGGATTTCAACAGAGGTTTTACTCCCCAGGAGACATTCTGTAGTATCTAGAAACATTTTTTGATTGTCACAGCCAAGAAGTGGGTACTACTGACATCTCTGAGGAAAGGCCTGATCCTATATGCATGGGACAGCCCTCGCCCCATAATTTTTTAACCCAAAATGTCAACAGTACAGAGGTCGTGAAACTTGGCTGTACTCCCAAACTTGGCTTCAGAGGCAGGGGAAGATGGGGGGGGGAGATGTTGGGGACTTGGGATAGAAAGAAACACAGACATTTCCAAGGAGTGCTCTCTCTCAAGTCTGCCTTGATCTATCACCTACCAACTAGCAGAGACATGATTAGAAAAAAATGCACTCGTCCCTACCATATGGAAAGGGTAAGTAATTTGAGGCTCCTTATTTTTGAGAAATGGTGGGAGATGTTGACTTGGATTCCGGCACACTTGACTTGACACCAACACATCCTGAAGGGGTAAGGATGGTTTAAAAAAAAATTTTTTTTTTCTGGAGCAGGAGGAGGGTGTGATAACTAGAATCTGTAAGGAAGCAGTCAACCAACAACAAGTTTCCTTCAGAGAATAACACCCTCTGAACACTGAGACGAGATACAAGATACAAGATACTCATTGTTGCAAGGCACTGTGAGAACTAGGAGTATTCTGAGTCCTAGTTTTCTCATCAGCAATAATGGATTCGTAAAAATAACCTTGAGCGCCAGGCACAGAGCACGTTTAACCCCGCACCTCCCCTTTCTAAAGCAACCTGACCTTGGATATGAGATTTGGTCCCACCCATTCCCTGCTTGTCTGGGACTTCCATTACTCAGCCAGAACCAACTGCCAAATATGTACTACAAGCTGCTTGTTAGATAAATTCTAGAGCACAGACGACCGACAGACCGCACAGCCTCCACTGCCCTGGTAACACTGAGCTCTAGGAAAGGATCTTAGAAAGAAGGGAGGAAGGCAAAGCGTGGGGGTGGGTGAGCCTAGGGATTACGGTCTATTCCCAACGTTAGGGAGGTGTCCATACAGCAGAGAAAGGCAGACAACCACTAGCAGCCCTCAAAGGCATCCGCGATTTCAAAGAAGTAAAAAACACCCCCAATCCCACCCCTCACCGCCAGTCTCCCAGTCGGCCCTCTCTCTTCGGGCTGGATTCATTCTCTTTAGAAAGCTTCCAAAAAGGCCGAGTCTCTCGTTTCCTGCGGTGGCCCCGACCTTCCTTGCGACTAAGTAGGATGTGGACGTGTCCTGCAGCCGCGATTTGAGGGTCTGGGTCAGCTGCAGTAGAGCAGGGGGCGGAGTCTAGAGCTCCCAGAAAAGGTGGCTATTTGCGGGGTGGGGGTGCTAAGGGACCTTGCGAGAAACAAAGAGCTAATCTGCCTGCGCTCAAAGGCCGGGGTTTGAGAAGTAGGGCGGGGAGCTAACCCAGAAGTTCCTGGCTACCGGCAACACCGCAGAAATAAGGGGGAAAAAAAAGGAGTGGGATATTCCTTGAAAGAGCCCCCACCTCCTCCAAGTCCCGCTCCGAGTCGTCTAGCAGCCAATCGCGCTGCGGGGCGGGGCCGCGTCGAGAAACCATAGCCAATAGCGACTGAGAGGGTGGGGCTTGGCTCCGGGCGCGCCCGGCGGCGGGGTCGCCCCGGCCGCAGAGCGCTGAGAGGCAGACGAGAGCGGCGGACCAGACACATGGAGGACCTCGCAGCACCCGGGGCAGGGAGTCTATCTGCCAGTGACAACGGCAACGTCAACGGCAATGGCAACTGCAACGGCAAAGGGAAGTCTGCGGCCCCCAAGGGTCGGGAAGCGTTCCGCAACCAGCGTCGGGAGTCAGAGGTGAGGAACCCGAGAGCTTCGGTTGGGACCGGGAGACGCCCGCGGGCGGGAAGCGCGGCTGAGGTGATAGGGGTTTGGCCCAGAACGCCCGGTCCCGGTGGCCGGAGGGTCCGCAGCGACTAGACACAGCCGTGCCGCCGCGACTCCTCCCCAGAGCCTCCCGGCGAGGGTCGAGAGTCCCCTCTCTCCTCTGGGAGCCGAGAATGCGCGGTAGCGAGCGTCCCGCAGACTTCCAGGTATTTATCTGACTGGGTCTCTGTAGCCCGTTGAAGCAGGAATTGGTATCCCGACAGACGGGAGGCACGGCACGGAAGGGTCGCGGGACTGCCTTGGAGGACAGGGGCGGCGCCCAGCTGGGGGTCCAGGTTGACTGCGAGGTTCCTACCTTGCTCTTCGCATCCCTCCCGCAGAGTTTGATCCCTGCTTGTAAGGTTAGGGGAGATAGGATCCAGGCACAGGCAGTACCCGAGTGAGTGGATGGACTGAGCTAGGATACAGGCAGGACTGTGAATATTTAGGTCTCTTCCTCTTCTGAAAGAGATCCTAACTAGGACAACGAAAGGTCTGGATTATTATCACTCCCCACACCCTCACCCAGCCTATTTCCATCCACTGGCCAAGTTGTAGAATTGGATCAGAGTGGAATCAGGAGAAGAGACCAGCAAATGTCAAATGTGGAAGAGTCTGGAGATATTCTGGTCCGGCCCTTTCATTTTACAGAGTAAAAGAGACCTAACTAACTTGCCCAAGATCAGACATCTGGATTAGTGAGTGGCCAAGAGCACCAAGCTTCTGGATCTGTCAGACAAGGTTTTGAATCCCAGCTCTACCGTGTACTCTCTGGCTTTTGGCAAATTACCAAACCTCTGTGAGCTTCAGTTTCTTCACCTGTGAAATGGGGTTAACACCACCTACCTCAGAATGTTGTGATAAAGTCAAAATGAGATAACTGAGTGTAAAATGTATAGTATAGCTCATGAAATTAATAGGTCGGTACATAGTGGGTCTTAGTACTGTATTACTATCATGTTTTTGGCATCCCAGTCCACGGTTCAACCATTTGAATAGAATTTCAGTTTCCCAAGTGATTTCATGCGTGCTTCCATTTTGATACAAGCGAAGTAGAAATCATTCACACACACACCCGCCTTTTTCTTTCTCTCTTCCCCTTCTTTTTATTTTTGTTTGTTTTGTTTTGTTTTGTTTGGTGAATCAAACACAACGTGGAAAATACTAAGCATGTGCTCTATCACAGAGCTTATATCCTGAGCTCCTACTTTTTATGTTTGTTTGAGACAAGTCTTGCTATGTACCCTAGGCTGGCCACATACTTAGGATCCTCCTGCCTCAGCCTCCTGAGTGCTAGATTTAGGGGCCTGATTCACTCACACTCTCTCTCTCCACCCTCCCTTCTTCCCTGCTTTCCTCTCTCCCTTTCTCCCCTTCTCTCCTTGCTCCAACTTCACTTTTTTTAGTCGTTGGAGACAGGGCCACAGTGTAATCCAGACTGTCCTTGACCTCAATAGGTAGCCCAAGCTGGTCTCAAACTCACAATCCACCTGTCTCTCTGCCTCCCAAGTACTGGGATCCCAGCTTCTGTTTACTGGCCCAAAGACTGGCTAAACTTAAACGTCCCTCTCCTGGATCATATCCACCACATTGTCTCCCTTGCTAAAGATCTGGTCTTTTAGGGTACCTCATGCCTCCTTCACTCACAGAGAACCCATCTTTGAGGATGAATTATTTTTAATTCATCACTTAGTTTTTGAGATCTTTGTATATGTCAGACACTGTCTTAGCGGGTAGTGATGCATCAGTGAACCAAAGTTCTTTGACTTTGTAGAGCTAACATTCCATTAGGGGTAGAGAGACAGATAATATGCAAATAGGTAAATAAAATAGTTTCAGAGATACATTCTATGAAAGTATTAAAAATAGCCCCTGCTCCTATCTCTCTTCTGAAGTGGGAGGCATGTCCCCCACCTGTCAAGTCTTCCTTTAGAAAAAGGCTCTAACAGTTGCTTTGCTAATGAGTTTGGTGTCCAGAGACTCAGAGTATTCCACTTGCACCGCAGTTTACCTGATAATTGCCTGCAGCTGCGCTCTTGTTTGAAAATGAACAACTGCAGTGATCATTTCTATCTCGTTACCTGCCGAAAGCCTGGCTGGAAAGATCAGCTTTCTTCCATCTTTCCCTGCTGCAGGAGGTACCTGTCAGTACATCTCCTTGTCACCACAGTATCCAGGTGCTGGATCTGCTTTTCCTTTCCTCCCTCTTTTTGCCGTCCTGTAGAAGACAATCCTTAAGGGTATGATGTTCATTCTTCCCTAGGGCTTCTAGAAAATTGCTAGAAGAGAATTACTGTGGATAAGAGAGCCTCTTTAGACATCATGTATTTGTAGGGACACTGTTGACTTGTCCTCTTCCAAAGGCTTAGTTTATAAACATCCCATACACTAAAAAAGGAAACCAGACGATAATTTTTAATGAAAAGATTTGTAACAAAAGGATTCACCCCAACACCAGAGGGGGGAAAGATTCACCTTTATACTTCTTCTACCTAGATCTCCTGGTTCTCCTTTATTGGTTCTCAGGGTTCTTACAGACTTTAACTGGTCTGTGCCAGAATGAAGAAAATTCAGGGCATTGATGTGAGTTTTTCTAAAATGTAGTTCAGTATATTTAAAACAGTTTTTTTGAAACTATATGAGACAACCTGTGAACGACACCTTTTTTGCTTTTTTAAGGGAAATAGAATAATAGAAAGTAGTACAGCTGGGCAAATTGGTGAAAGCCTATAATTCCAGCTACTCAGGAGGTTGAGGCAAAAGGATTGCAAATTCAAGACCATCCTCAGTAACTTAGCAGGATCCTGTGTCAAAAAAAAAAAAAAAAAAAAAAAAAAAAAAAAAAAAAAAAAAAAAAAAAAAAAAAAAAAAAAAAAAAAAAAAAAAAAAAAAAAAAAAAAAAAAAAAAAAAAAAAGAGAGAGAGAGGGAGAGAAAAAATATCAGTGGATCACATATAGTGAGGGTAAATATTTTGTTAAATTTTAGTTCTCCTGCATTTGTGTGTACATGAGTCTGTATATGTTGGGACATGATATAAAAGGTATTTATTATTTTTTTGCAGTTTGTTAATCCCACTCCTCCATACTGGGGATTAAATCTAGGACCTGGAACATGCTAGGCAAGTGAACTACATCCCCAGTGCTTTTTTTTTTTTTTTTTTCCTTTTGGTACTGGGGATTGAACTCACAACGTTGCCTCTGCCAGTCAGGCGCTTAGGCCACTGAGCTAAATCCTCAGCCCTATTTTTTGAGACAGGGTCTCACTATGCAGTTCAGACTGGCCTTGAACTCACTTTGTAGCCCAGGCTGGCCTTGAACTCACAACGATCCTCCTTCCTCGGCTTCCTGAGTGCTGGGATTAAAGGCATGTGCCACCATGCCTGGCTTCCTTGTTTTTTATTTTAGGTTACCCAGGCTGGGCTGAAACTTGTGATCCTCCTAGCTCATCCTCCCAAGTAGCTGAAATCACAATAATGCTACTATGCCTGGTTAAAAACACTGTTTTTTTAGCCGGGCGTGGTGGCTCACGCCTTTAATCCCAGCACTCGGGAGGCTGAGGTAGGTGGAGCGTTGTGAGTTCGAGGCCGGCTTGGGCTACAACCCGAGCGCAAGGCCGGCCTGAGCTACATAGTGCGACCCTGCCTCAAAAAACCAGGGCTGGGGAGTTTGGCTCCGCGGCTTAAGCGCCTGCCCTGGCAAGTGC
>RJWM01040001.1:0-15757 GCA_004363535.1 Dasyprocta punctata
ACCTCGCGCCTGCCAGGGCAGGCGCTTAAGGCACTGAGCCAAACTCCCGGCCCTGGTTCTTTGAGGCAGGGTCGCACTATGTAGCTCAGGCCGGTCTTGCACTCGCGTTGTAGCCCAAGCCGGCCTCGAACCCACAACGCTCCGCCTACCTCAGCCTCCCGAGTGCTGGGATTAAAGGCGTGCGCCACCACGCCCGGCTAAGAATTATGTTCTGACTTACCGAGTTTAGCATTGGCTTTCCAGGATTGTTCCTGAATTATGCTTGGTCTGTTTTTAGGGATCTTCATTTCCTTCAGAACAACTTCCTACAGTTACTTTGATAGTTTAATCTTCAAAGTTTAAAATGTGCCTGTTTTCCTGGCATTACCTCTGTAATATCAGAAACATTTTAGAATTCAGCACTATTCCCATTGTCTTTCCTGGGTATGTTCAACACAGCCAATCACTGCAGAACCTCATGGACTCCCTAGAGTCCAGCTTTGAGGAAGTTCAGCAGACTGGAGACAGACAGGATAAGCTTCCTTGGTTCCCCAGAAGTCAGCACTGCTGAGAGCAGCTCGGACTGCTGGTGACAGCTTCCCCACTGTTCTCTTAGAAGGACATTAAAGTGAGATGTGCATAATCAAGTGATTTCAATTCAGTTTTTGGGAAGCAATGGCATTTAGTGAAATTCAGTAAATTGTCCTTTTCAACCGTAATAACATCTAAGCTTTCCCCAATAGACATGGTGTAATGGTAATACAGTAAAATTGCTGTGGCAATTAAGCAATTGTGTTTTTTCAGGCAATGGAGGGCATCTACTGGGGCACACATCATTAGTAAAATGGAAATGTTGTTATGGAATTGGTTAGAATCTGGTTCAAGAGTTGAGGACACATGCCACAATCTACTTCATTTTTTTCAGGAAATTTGAGGGTGGGCTTATAACATTACTGGAGTTCACTACTCACAGTAGGATTGTATTAGAAAGAGTCTCTACATAGCAAATGACCATCATCACCATTACAGCATTAGCAAGCATTTATCTGCCCTGCCAGCCTAGATTCACTGGAGTATGAGATTAGTTTCCTCATAGTAGAAGCGTAGTATGGAGGAGAACGTTGAATATCATGTAAATATTGATGCCTCTTTGTACACAGAGTGCTTCCCTACAGAGAAGTTCTTTGGGTTTCTCCTCCAACTAGTAAGTGAGATTAAAAGGAAAGAAAACATCCTTGATTCACAGGTGAAGGTACTTTCTTCTGATGGTCAGTCAGAGTCCAATTTAAGTCTATGACCCACACAAGACTGAAGAATTGGAATTTCAATTTAGATTTAGAAAATTTGAACTATAGAATCTCCTTTTCTAATAGGCATCCTGGATTGGGTGAATCTCTATCCTTTGTATTTCTTTCCTACACTGGAGTTAATCATTTGCTATAGCTGGATGTTAGAAGATGGATAATTGCTATACACCACTCTGTTCTTTGCTATGTTTGAAAAATTTCATGATAACAAACAACTGAAAATAAAACTAAATGATTGACATAAGTGAAGGGCAATAACCACAAATTTTCTCTTGGAGGCATTAACAAGAAAATATGAGTAGTAGACATTATGGAATTCAGTAAGTGTTCGTTTCCGTGACCCCGTGTTTGTTACTGTTACTTACTACTTGGGAGCATTGGCAAGAGCAGTATGTAAGACAATGCTCACAGGTTCTTCACACTTGTCTTGCAGCTCTAGGACCAGTGTCATCTGGAAGATTAGAGTGTTATAATTAGGGTTAAAGGATGTTTGACATTATAGTGGCAGGCAAGACAGGAAGTGAGGTCTTTGCAAATGATATTCTTGCTACCCAGAACCAGCAATACCACGTGCACTTCCCCTTTCCACCCCATCCTTCCTCCACAGAGCACCCTTGTTCTTTTTCCAGGTTACTTTTAGCTTGTTCACAATTAGCTATTCATGGTTCAAGCGTTACTACTCGAGTCATTCCTCTGTACACCAGAATAAGGTAAGTTTCCTTCCATGGTCTCTATATGTCTTTTTGTGTGTGGAAGACAATATACATCACATGAAATTTACCATTTTAAACATTGTGAAGTGAAAATATGTAACTTTTTATATCTGGCTCCTTTCATCTAGTACAGTGTTTTCAAGGTTTTTCCATATTGTAGCATGTGCTGGAATTTCCTTTCTTTCAAAGGATTCTATCAAGAAAGGGAGAAATTCATCTGAAGAATCAAAGAAAATATTTGCAAATCATACAACTGATAAGAATCTAGTATACACTTTGTATAAAACTTGTTTGCAACTCAACAACAAAAAGACAAATAATTCATTTTAAAAATAGCTAAAGGACTTGGAAAAAAGATTTCTTCTAGGAAAAGATATAAATGGCCAACAAGCACATGAAAAGATGCCTAATATCATTTCTCACTGGAGAAATGCAAACCAAAATCTTTCTTTTTAAAATGAATGCCTGCCTGTATCTAGTAGTCTGAGCAACTATTTGGAGGATATTAATGTGTAGTGTAGTAACTATTGTTGATTTTCTACTTTCCTGTTTTTGAAATCCAAGGTCATTCTTATTGCATTGTTTTGTCTTGTTTTATTGTTTTGTTTTATTCTCTTTAAAATAAAATAAAATAAAATAAAATACATGCCATTTTTTATTCATTGCACAATTTAACACAATTTAAGCTTTCTGACCAACGAAAGGAACAATCAAGGAGAAACAGACTACCCGAGATGGTCAAAACTAGGAAAGATGTCAACTCTTTCAAACAATGAAAAGACTTAATATAGTTGGTGGATCTCATACTCCTATACAAAAAACTAGCTATTTTTCTTCCAGATTGTGTGTTTAGACTGTATGACATCACAGTGTCATTTTTGTTGGTGGCAATATTGTTGAGTTCCCCTTTGCTTTCTTACTCCTGCAATTCAGCCATTGTGCTAGGTACAGAGGATTTAACTGTGAACTATTGAAAGCCTGGTTTAAACCTCATGGAAAAACTTTAGCACAGATTTCAGTCTCCCAGATGCATAAAAAAGGAAGCTATGTCAGAGCATCTTTTAAATAAGTGATTTGAGGTCACTTGCTAGGAACCCAGGAATTCACATTCAATCCATCTTACTTCACTAACCCTTGCTCCTGGACTCATTCTCCATTGCCTCTGGCTTCAACACATCAAACCTAGAGCTTAGGGAATGAGAGATGTCAGAGGACGTTTAATAAAGAGCAGTTATTAGTTATGAAGGAGCATGGGAAGGAGGGGAGGAAGAAATCAGTGCAAAGATTAAAGTTTGGACTCACATCATTTCTTAGAATGAGTAAAATGATAACACCAGCAGATATTTATTGAATCTAAGCACTATGACTTCACTGTCTTATTGAAGGTAAGGACTTCTATAGATTGTAGCTCTTTTAAAACAATTACAAACCTATTTTGAGTAGAAGAAAACTGAGGCACAGAGAGGTTAACTGGTTCAGGGCCAACCAGATGTCAACTGATTGAGAAGCAGGATTTTAACTCAGAAGTTTTATGTTTCATGTTCTGTGACCATGCCCCTAGCCACCAAGTTGTAAGTATCTGTAGAGTGCAGACCAGGGTTTTAGATGAAAACACAACAGTTTCTCCTCCTTCACTCACATACCTGGTAAAGTAATGTTGTAGAAAAACCAGTGATTATTGTTCCCAGTATCACTGGTACCATTGGCCCCTCATAAGTGGAGAGATAGAGGCTGCTCTGCCCCAGACAGTTGGCAGGAAGGAACTCCTGCTCCTTGCGGGCAGTGAATGAGAAGCCACCCAGCTCGACTGTCCACCATGGGTTACTCAGAGCAGTCCCTCCAGTCAAAGCCATGAACCCACAAGAGGCCATCTTGGGATGGTGGATGATTGTCTGGGGCACAGAGGCTGCCAGAGGATACTCCCCAGGAGAGGAAAAAGTATACAGAGCAAAGGCCAGGATCCAAGACAAAGATAGTCATAGTTGCGTGATGCAAGCGAACGTCACTTCAGGGGTCTTTGTTGCTGCTTTCCTAGCCCTCTGCAAGGCTGGTCCATTGTTCCCTAAACTTGGCTGAAACATTATCTCCTCCAAAGACCCTCCATGGCATCCCAATTGCACTTCCTTCTTCCACCATTCAGTGTCCCTTGGGCTGTCTTTGCATTCTCACCATACTCTTCTCTCCTTTACTGTCAAGTAAATTCTTCTGGTTACTGTCTCCTTGCTTGGTTCTCTGTGATGGCAACTGGTTCATTTTTCTTGGGCATTTCTATAACCTTTCTAACCAGAACAATGGGCAAACATCCTGAGAAAAGGAAAGAAGAAAAAAGGAGAAGGAGAGCGAGAAGTGGAGAGAAGAGAGGCACCCTATGATCATCAGATCTTCATTGTTTTGAGGGCAGTAAAGCACAGAGAGGCTAACTGACATGCCCAAAGGCACACAGCAAGTGAGTAGAAGAGACTACACTTAAATTCAACGACTTGTCTTTGCTTTTGTCTCTCACTGCCTCAATGGCTACCATGTTCATATACATGAATGTTTCATGAAATATTATTCATACTTCCTGCAAGGAAAGTAATCCATGCACTATGAGGGCATCTACCCTGCTCTAGATGTCTGTGTCAGCAGCTTGAACCTTGTAGAAGTTCATATATGGCTTTTTCTAAAGGTTTGAAAATAAGAGCCAAGTCACATATTGACCTCTAATCTATACTCTGTCCCATACAGAGAGCAGACTTTGGAAAGAAAAAATAATTGAGAATTTAAATTCTCATTCTACACATCACATGTGCTTTCTGCATTAATCTCAAGTATTTGTACGCTTTTTAAAAGTAAAGAATAAATAAATAAAAACAGTGTAGCTAGGGTATTTTAAGATAGATCACATCTAGACAAACTCTCTCTCTCTCTAAAGGCTTTTTTTGCTTTGTTCCAGACATGAGAAATATTCAAGTAATAAGAAAAAAACATCTTACTTTTGATAATTTTTAAGTATTCACTTAAAAAATGGAAAACTTAATGGAAGAAGAAACACAAAGCCCTCTTGATCTCTATGAAAACATAGCCAATTATCAAGACAATTTCCAAATAACCCAAAAGCCTGTATAAATGTCTTTTAGCACTGGGAGAGTAAAACTAAATATTTACTATATGCCAAACAAAATTAAGATTTATCTGGCACCAAAAGAAAAGAGAGAAAGCTACTTCTGTGTGTTGAAATCCCATCGCTACAAAGCGAAGCAAGGCCTTTTGAAAGGAAAACGTTTTAGCCGTGTTTACAAGGGTCATTTCAATGTTTTTGAAACTCTGCTACTAAATAATGCATGTTACTCAAGTGTAAAAATAAAGCAGCCAAGGATCCACTTATTGAAGAAAGCTTAGATGTCCAGGTGAGAAAGAAGACACTAGAATAGGGGGCACTGTGAGGCAGTGTGGTTCATTCCTTCCCCAGAGAGGGGTGTGAGACCCAGACATCAGGTCCGAGGGCTTGGGCAAGCTTTGTAGGTATTTTTGCGTTATCCACAAAATTAAGGCTAGGATTGGATTCACAGGCCTGTAATGGCAGCTTTTTTTTTTTTTTTTAATAGTGTCTCATCATGTAATTCATTGAACCCACTATATAACCCAGGCTGGTCCCAAACTCTAAGCAACCCTCCTGCCTCAGCTTCTTGTGTGCTGGGAGTACAAGTGTATGCCACCATGCTTTGCCTATAATACTAGTATCTTAGGAGGCTAAGGTCAAAGGATCACAAGTTGGAGAACAACCTGGGCAACTTTGTAACTTAGGGAAACCCTGTCTTAAAATAAAATAAAATAACAAAGGGCTGGGAAGTTGGCTAATGTGAAGATCTTATGTTCAATGCCAGAGGACTGAGGGGGAGGGAAGAAAAGAATATTGGACAGCAGGCAGAGACACAGGAAGAGTATTCAGTCAAAAGCTGGGCAGCGTGGGCCAAATCCAGGGCAATTTGTTGCCGGTGGCCTCTGTTATTTAAATGTAGTTATTAATTAAATAGAAGTTGCTTACTTCTCAGAGTCTGTGTTCAAAGTTAATGTGCAAAGCACAGTACTCGTACATAGTTACCACTCAAAAAATGGCACTGTATTTGGCCCTCTATGTCCACAAATTCAACCAACTGGAATTAAAAATATTTGAAAAGCATTGTGACTGTAGCAAACATGTAATGAATAAATAAATCATAGTGGAATACTCTTCAGCCATAGAAAAGGCTAAGGCACAGACATGCAGTCATGTAAATGAACCTTTTATTTTTTTCACAAGGCACTAATTATTCATTTTAATTGTTTTCTGAAGTTGTCAGCCAAGAACAATTAACCAGAGTTTTCAGTGTTTTTCAATTACCCAGTCTTTCTCTAAGCTCAGAATTTGTATTTAAATTTTCCAGATTCTTTTTCTATTTGAGACATATTTATAAAAGCATAATCTCCCATTAGGGAGTATATGTCACCAGTAAGGTTGAAAGGTCTTTAAAGTCTCTGTGATGTTTGTTTCATTTCTCGTTGGCAGTAGCTTAGTTGAACTTATTTGCTATCTCCACACTTACACTTGAAAATATTTGGGAATCATAAATCCTTTGTATATTGAAAGATCATTTACATTTTTCCAAATATTAGGTAATTTCTCTAGGTAAGTGGTAAATGGGAGAAAGGGAAATGACTGTTAATATGTATGGGACTATTTTTTTGGTGGGGGTGGAAAAAAGGTAAATGTTCCAAAATTGACAAATAGTGTCACAATTTTGTGAATACATTAAAACCATTAGAACCACTGAAGTGTACACTTTAAATAGGTTAAGTGGGTGGTATGTAAATTTTGCCTCAATAAAACTATTTGACAGAAAGAGCCAAAAAATATTTTTGTGGAATCTTCAGGACTATTTTTTAAAAAAGCTCAAGTCTATGCTTCTTGAATTAGGGTTCTTTCATTCAAAGAACACAGGTGCTAGGGAAGTATTTAGTAGATATTTCATTATTTTTTAAAAAATAGTTGGAAAGGAAGCCAGAGAAACACTCCAGCAGGGAGACAGGATGAAAGTAGAGATGCGACATTCTGGTTTCCAAAGTCATTCGGAAAGGTGGGTGGGGGTAATTTGAGTACTAATCTCACTATGGCAACTTAGAAAATGAGAAGGAAGATTCCAGTCCCAGGGGGAGTCTTGACTGTCATACGAAATGATCACTATTTTATCAGGTTAGAAATGAAAACTTGGAAGTTTAGGGGAGAGAATTGTGTTCTAAAAATAGAAAAAGCAGTTATAAGGAAGAAATTACTTCTCAAATATGAAAATAAAGCACCTTAATGTACTGTCACATTCATATAAGTTGGTGAAACTGATGAATGGATAAGGGGAGGATAAGGTGATCGAATGAAAAACGTACTTTGAGTTTTCCATGTACCCAGATTGAGGGGAAAGTAAATGCCCTTTTCTTATGGAGTCACCCATGCAGACATTGCAGAATGCTCTTTAACTCTCAATACTTGCTGGAGAATGGCATAAAATGCCCCTCTCATGCAGAATAGCTAGGAGTGTAATAGTAACAACAATAACAATGGTGCTTGTTCTTCCACACCTGACTAATTTCATAAGGTGAAAGTCACCCAAGCCCTGCCTTTCTGTACATAGCTGTGTCTACCTATGTGTCTAGTCTGGGGCTATACTCCCTCTGGCCCTACACATCCTTGATAGGTTTACCTCTTACTCTTCTCCTGCTCATCTTGGGCTCCAGGCATTATTCACTATGTCACTGTTATCAGTGAAGAAGCCCCCTGCCCAAGGATGCTCAGAGAGATCAAGAAGAATCTGAGCAGCACTAGGGTCCCTATCAGTCTGCTGCTCCTATTAGGTCACACCCTGTGTCCACTCGCATTTCTATGTGGCTCTCTACTCTTCATGGTACTGAAGGATATAAATAAACCATTTGTCCTGGGGTTTTGGAGTCTTCATTCCTGAAATTTCCAATATCATTTTAAAGTTTGTTAAGCAAATTTGCTATGCTTTTTATTTGTTCAAGTGTTCTGTTTTTTGTTTGTTTGTTTGTTTTGTTTTGTAAGAATGTGACTGTAAACCTTATGCCTGGTGATCTAAGAGGTATCACTGTATACCACCTTTACTCCCACATCACCTTTCTATACTTCGCTTGAATATTCCAAGTGCTGCAGGTTTCGTCTGGCTGTCCCCCCATAGCCGTGTTCAAAGGTAGGGCTTGTGAAGGATGATTGGATTATGGGGTACTACAGTTGGCTTGGTGTTGGGAGGTGAGGCGTGGTCATACGAAACAGGTTTTGGGAGGAATGGCTTGGTGGGGCGTATTTTCCTTCCTAGTTCCTCCCTTTGTACTTTGCTTCCAGGCTGCCATGACATGAGCAGCTTCTTCTCTGCTATGCCCCTCTGCCATGCATTCCTGCCACTACGGAATGAAACACGAGCCAAGATAAATCTCTCCTCCCTTAAACTGTGGGGGCCAGGTATTTTGTACTGACAGTGCAGATAGTGATTAAGACACCAGGCTGAAACACCAACTGCCATTGTGAACTTAATTAGTGAGTTCCAAGTGTGCCCAAGGTTAAGTGGGGCTCCAAGTCTGTCCTTTCTACTGGGGCATCACTGCAAACAAGCGCTATTGACTGTCATCTTTGAAGATGACAATGGTTAAAGTTAGGAGAATTGTTTACATGTATTTTTAAATACATCAGTTATTTTTCTACCTTTCAAATTCTACCTTTCAAACTCACAAGTTGGATTTAAAGATTGAAAATACAAAGTAGCAGAAATGAAACATTTTAAACCAAGATTGTTTTTTCTGATTCTGTTTCTGATTAGGAAAGATTTACATGTGGGTATAAGAAAGAGGGTACAAAATACAGAATGCTAAGGAAAAAGCAGAAACAAAGATGTCATTTTAAACCCTATCACCAACTGTTTCCATTTTTTTTCATTGTTTTAAATTTATTGAAAGTAAAATAGGAACTATAGCTTTGGGATTAAGTCTTGGTTCTGAAATCAGACTTGAATTTGATTCCCAGCTCCACTACCTGCTGGGTGTTTGATCTCAGCCAGTTACTTAACCTGAAAATTTGGGTATATTGCACTTACCACCCAGGGCTGTGGTGAATTGTACACTGCAATGCATATATGGGGTTTGACAGAATGCCTGGCTCAAGATAAGGATCCAATCACTGGTGGCTATTCTTTTTAATGATAGGGCTATTACTTTGGTTTTACTGTGGCCATTTTCCCCATGCTACTCAATATTTTAAAACATGACTTCATTTTGGTTGCCTAGTCTCTTTTATTGATATACCATAATTTATTTAACCAGCTTTCTAATTAGGCCATGGGAACTTTTGATCTCCAATAAATAAAATAATATTGCAATTTCCATGTTACTTTTAAAATAGCTTTATGTGCATGTTAATGTCCTCTGAATCTCCCTTTTCAATGGAGTATGGAATGTAGCAAATGCCGGTGGACACAAGCTACTCCACCCAGCCACTTCTTTTCCCAACACAAACACTCCAATGGAAATGACATCAACAATCTTTTTCTAAGTGTAAGCCACTGTGTTTGCCTACTCGGCAGTCAGTCCCTTTCTAATGTGAGGGTAATTTAAGCTTGAACGATTGAGACAAACACTTGGCATGAGACAGAGAAAAGTGGGATGAGCTCGTAATTGGAATATTTTGTCTCATTTATTCTTGATAATATGCCATCTTCCACTCCATCAGCTAGAGGTGATTGTTCATATGATATCTTACACCTGGTATCAGTGCTTAAGAAAACCAGATGTGATTCATTGTTGGAAGCTATTTCAAAGCAAAGGTGAGGCTGTCTCCCTCTAGTTGTCCCCCTCCCTTTCTCATTCTCTTTATTTTTCCTACAATTTTTTCTCCCTGGAGTCCTAGTTATATTTATTTGGAGTCCAGAGATGCTGGCCCATTTTTACCAAGTCTTGAGGCAATCATTCTGAATTCCTTGCAGGTAGTGATGAGGAAAATATAGGTAGGGAGGAGGCAGGAGGTGAACAGTGATCCGGAGGGATTACAGAGTCACTCAGGCAGCCACATACTGGCAGGCAGGAACCCTGTATGGTCAAAACTGACCATGAAAACTGCTCTCCATTTTTCCCTTGTTCTACAAAGCCACATGTGCGGCGAAGCACCTTTGCTTTCCTGGGTCTGTGCAGGTTACCAGAAGAGGAAAAAGATAGCATGGGTTGGCCTCTCCAGAGAGCTTTGCCAAAATGCAAGCCTACCATTCATATATTTATGAGAACCAACTTGCAACTGGCACTGCAAAATGGAATTTTAAAAGTTAGATTTGTTTTCTTTTTCTCTTAGAGACAAGTAGCTTCTCCAAACTTCCTCAGGCCTAGGGCATAAATGGATATCTTCACCTCTTTTCAGCCTGGATGAATTACCAGAATATACAGATGCTGGCACCAGGATATCAAAGTTCAGTTTCATTTCCTTAGGCAAAGGAGGGAGACCTCTGAGTCCAGGAAGGGACAAAACAAGCCTTAACCTGTCTCTTGACTCCTTGTTTTTCCTGTCCCCTCTGTTCCTTGCTATAAAAAACCCTAACATACCTGTTGTTATGGTTTATATCTAGATGTCCCCACAAAGCCTCGTGTGCTCACAGGTGGGGTTTTTGGGAGGAGATTGGATCGTGAGGGCATGGTACTCTTCAATGGATTAGTCCACTGATGAGTTTTTAGCTAAATGTAGTATAGAGAGGTGAAGCCTGGTGAAGGTGGTGGGTCACTGGGATCATGGCCTGGAAGGATCTATCTCCTCCCTCCTTCCTTCCCTTGGTCACTTTCTGTGACCTGCTGCCATGTCATGAACAGTTTTTCCTCTGCAGAATCCTTTGCTGTGTTATACTACTTTGCAACTAGCTGACTAAAACCTCTACAAACTGTGAGCCAAAATAAACCTTTCCAAGTTGTGAATGTTGGGTATTGTGTCTCAGTGATGAGAAAGTAGCTAACATACCTGTACCTGGTGAGATGGTAATATGAGGCACATGGGTCCTTGCATAGCCCTGGAATTAGCTTTGAGTGAATCTGTTTTCCTCCCAAAATAAATGGCTTGCTTTGATATATTTGATTAGTGTTCAGCAAAAACACCTGAGTGGATGAACCTAAATGACAAGTAACAAACTAAAGTTTTTTTTTCCTAGTCCTACCCTAGAATATTCCATCAGAATTTCCTTGGGAAAGACTTGGATTTCACATTTTGAACTAGCCTCCTCCTTAATAGGGTCACACTGGGAAATAGTCCTAGGTATCCTTAAAGATCAGTCTTTAAGTGCACTTGGGGGAACTTAATTAAAGGTGAATGCAGGTCCCAAAGGTCTCAGTAGATCCAAGATGCTGCTTTTTCCAGTGGATGCTGTGCAGCTGGCCCAGGCATTCACTTAGTACAGTAGGGATTTAGAACAGGGTCAGCAATCTCCATCCACTGCCTACTTTTGTATGTCCATGGCCTAAGAATAGTTAAAAGCACAATCTGAATATGCTTTTCACATGAATATTTTATAAAATTAAAATGTCAGCGCATATAAATGAAGGCTTATAGACACCTCTTCATTGATCGGGCTGTTTTGGCACTATGCTGTGGAGTTGCAAAATTGTTATAAAAATCATGTGACCCACAAAGCCTAAAAGTGCTCTCTCTGCCCCTTTACAGAAAGTACTTGCCAGCCCCTGGGTTAGATTATGTTAGCAGAAAAGCAGAGGTGTTCTGTAAGGACATTTATTACTCAGGGCAGCTGGAAAGTGGGAGATAAGACTGGTGATCCAGTATGTTGACTTTGAATATCAATAATCATTCAGAAAATTAATATTACAGTAAAATAGGAATGAACTCCGACAGGAGAGAAAAATTCTCCCTGTCTTTATTCTGCCCACCCTCTACCTCCTAACCTCAATTTCTGACTTCCAGTGGCTATATATTTGCATAATGACTTTCCTTTATTCTTAAAATTGCCTACTAATTGAATTAGGGTGGCAAAAAAAAAAAAGAAAGAAAGAAAGAAAGAAAGAAAGAAAAGAAAAAAAAACATAAAGAAAGAAAAGAAAAAACAACCAAAAAATACCTTCAGGCTGAGAACTTCTAAAAAACTATAAATAAGGATATAGGTTGAAAAAGGTGAAGCTTGTGTTTCTTAGTATCAATTGAATAAAACTTCGAATCAGGGGTTTTGTCTGTATTGTATTTGCCATGCTTTTTAGATTTAGTTCAGGAGACATTAGGTGATTTATTCTTGGTAGATGGGCCTTAGCAGGGAAATAAGTGAATCTGACCGGGGAAAGGAGTGGAAATTCTGCCTCGTCTTGACTGACTGGGGAGATGCCAAAACCTTTCTTACTTTCATTTTGTTAGGGTTGTTTTTGGCACAACAGAGAAGCAAAAAGTTAAAAAAGAAGAACACGTTTATTGAGAGGACATGGGAAGGCGCCCACAGCCCGTGGCAGTTGGGCTATCTCCTTCCACAGGATACAGAGAGACAGAGGGTTATATGACCTCTGATAGGAAGTGGCACATGGGGCGGGCATTGATGACGTGTGAGGAACTGAGTGGAAGTTGCAATTTGGGCAGAAGGAGAAAGTGACCTTCTGGGTAAGCTTTCCCTCTTTGGCCTTCTGTCTTGTTAGACGATCGCCATAATTGTACAATAATTTATACTAGGGCAAAACTCTTTCACATTTATAGTTATGAGAGTTGAATAGAGAATGGAGGTGATGCAGAAAGTTTCACAAATAGGTACCATTTATAATCTTTAAAAAGATTTCTCACTAAAAAGATTTATAATGAGACTTTCAGTCAGCAAATTGATTCTCTCTTAATTTTGCTACCCCAGAATTCTAGTGTTTCTACCTAGCATGCACCCTTGCTTCAGCAAAAATGGATGACAAAACTAAAACACAAATTTATTGGGGAAAAAAAGGCTTCATTTGGAAGTGTAGAAAAGATAAGTAGAGTGCACACTCTAATGGACTCAGACTGGCCCACCCACAAGGGCTGGAGGCCAACTTTTAAAGATGAGATTGTGCACTGGTGTCCTATTGGTCTTATTATAATACAGTGAAATCTTGTTGTTACAATAGAGTAAAATTGCAAGTAGTTTATTTTGAGTATGTCCTGCAAGATGAGCAGACATTTCCAATAAATTTTAACTTTGCAATACGAGTAATACATGATCCCGAACATCACATGATCACAACTAAGGAAATGGTTCCTGTCTCTCTCTCTCTCTCTCTCTCTCTCTCTCTCTCTCTCTCCCTCTCTCTCTCTCTGTGTCTGTGTGTGTCTCTGTGTGTGTATATGTGTGTGTGTCTCACTTTGTGATTATGGGTGATTCTCTCCCAACAGCAAGACGTTATAGAAAAGATCTTCTGTGTGAAGTAGGAAGAAGAAAAGGTGAAGGAATCCCTCACTTTAAATGAGATTAGAGAGATGTATAAAATGTGGGAAACTGCAAAATTTTGAGGAAAAGCACCACCTGTTAGGACAAAAAGGAAAAGAGGCACGAGTACAAGCTCAACAGGTTTATTTCAGAGCAAACCTGAGAGGGACCTCTCTGACATTAGAGACCAAACCATCTAACTCTCCTACAGGCTATAAAGTCTTTACAGGGTCATAGCAATAAAAAAGGCAGGGCAGTAGAAGGAAAAAGTCACAATGGGACTTTGGGGGAAGAGTTCAGTACAAAGGAGTTGTGGCTATCCACCTAAGACAGGGTTTGAGGACATACAAGAGTTTCACGTTGTCAAGAGGGGGACTGAACAATGATTGGGAATTAAAGGGTGTAACTGGGCTTACTGGGCCTTATCAACACATAGTGATACATCTGCAGCAGGTGTTAAAGCATGGCAGGAGGAAGGGATTTAAAGGAATATCTGCTCCGATCAGGATGGCACTGGTCAGATTTTTCACCACCAGAAAAAGTTTGCAGTAGTGTCAGTGATGTCTGTTTAACAACAATGCAATGTCACATATCTGTGAAATCCTCAAAAGCAAGTGTCACTGGACAGATTCCTTGTTGAAGTTGCATGAGAAAAAAAAAGATTCCACTGAGCCACTAGATAGCAGTGATATCATTCGTGATAGTGAGAGTGGTCCTACAAAACAACCCTCCTCTTTCTTGTCTCCCTCACACCAGTACTGAAGGTTTTCAAAATTAAATGCAGGTTAATTTGTTTATTTACAGTATTGTAATCATTTTATATGAATATTTTGGGATTGGAGAATGAATCATCTGAGTTTCCATTATTTTTTATGAGGAAATTTGCTGTGACAAACAACTGTTTTGAATTACAAGATTGTTTCCAGAACAAATTATGCTCACAAACCAAGATTTTACTGTAGCTCTGAAGTCTTTATGACTTAGGAATGGTTTCCTTTCCAGGAAAGAACTGTCTCTGTCTATGGTGGCCTCCATGAAGTGATGGTCTGTTTTTCCTGGAATCCAGGTGATCATAGGTTTAGGATAATGGCTGCAGACTTCTAAGAGTTGCCAAATGTCTTTATAAGCCTCTTATCTTGATGTCTTTCTCTTGAAGGTGGATGACAGTGTGTAAATTCATGACTAATCAACCCTGTCCAACCAATACCTACAAGGACACTCTCTAAATAATCAACATATCCATACAAAGAGCCAAAAAGGGATTGACTCAAGATTTATAATAAAAAGAATAGAAAACAAAGGTCTAGATTTATTCTGCTTTTATTTACCTACTGGGTATTTGTCAACCCCAAGAAAAGAGTCATGGTTCATAACAAAATTGGCTATTAAGTCCTTGACTATCCCAGAAGAAAATACAAAACATATTTTTAATAAATCACAGGTAAGTGTCCAGGGTTTTGCCTGTCCTTATATCCATTGTGGTTCCTGAGTATGTCATGGCTGTGTCACCAGCAGCAGAGTTTGGAGACATTCTGACATACGGGAGTCTGCATTCTACCTGAAAGTAGTAAGAATATCATGTACTCTTACAAGGCAGAGAACATAATGATTAAAATCACCCTGGCAGGTTTTGATTTTTAGCTTCCTATACCACTGAAAGTATTACAAGGTTCTGGGGGTGCTGTGGACTCCATATAGAGGTACTTTCTAGGTTCTTTTGGTCCTGAACAAAGAATTGAACAAAATAGGCCTAATTGTGGGCCAATTAAAAGTAGGAAAAGTAGTGCACTCCATAAGGTGAGAGTGGACCACTACGAAAAAGGGGGCACAGTGGCCAAGAGCTTAATGGCAACCATCTTTTGTATCCTCCACTTCTCAGGGTGACATCAGAGTTAGGCTGTCCTATCAAAAACATGCTTGATTTCTGGTGAGAAGAATTGAAGACAGCACTCTCTCATTGGCCCCAGGCTCAGAGTTTTGGCAACTGCTTTTCTGTGCATTTCCTGAATCTTCATGATGGACAGGCCATGCCTACTTCCTCAGCTGGTTTGCCACACCCTAATCTCTGGCTCAAAAGGATGCTTGGAATCTAAAACAACTTGGGTATGCTCTAATTCATTTGTTGTGTCATAGATAAAGGGTGTATTTTTCTGGGCAGGAAGCTAACTTATAGCTACAGGGTTATATCTTTTTTGGCTTAACTTTACTCATGTTCAATTTCATGCCAGAGTTCAGAATTCATCAGAGCTTGGTCAAACACTAGCTCTGTCAACATCTTTACTCTAAATTCCACTTCTTTATTCCAAAGGAATGTCATTCATTGTTTTTC
>RJWM01040002.1:0-15772 GCA_004363535.1 Dasyprocta punctata
AGGTTAGTAACAGCTACTATGTACTTGATGAAGCGAATGGGAGAGAAGATGGCTCAAATACCCAAGGTCAGAATGAGAAATAAAACATGAACACATTGTTGACGCTAGAGAGATAAAATAGAAGCTGGTGAAGCACTTTATGCCAGCAAATTTGAAAGTTTTATGAAATGAACAAAGTAGAAAAGATGTGACCCTGATGGTTAGCCTTGACCGTCCACTCCCCTGACTTGAGGGCCACCTAGGAAGCTATTACAGCATGCTCCTGGGTGTCTCTGGGTGAATTGCTGAGGTGTGACCCCTGACTCCTTCCTCTCCGGCTCTCTTCCCCTGCTCCCTGCCTACTGAATGCCATGGGCTGAGTACCTTTCTTCCACTGCGCCTTTCCATCATGACGCTTCTGCCTGGGAACTACCAGATCACAGACTGAAACCTCTGAGGACCAGAACATACCCCTTCTTAAAGTTGCAGGTATCAGGTTGCAGGAAAACTGACCAGTATGATAACTTCCTTTATGAATTAATTAGTGTCCTTTATTATCTATTAATAACTTCCTTTATTAATACTGTCAGGCTAAATTACTATAACAAGTAGAACCCAAAAATGCAGTGCCTTAAAAATGGATGCTTATTTCTCTTTCATCTAATAGTTCTTGGGAAAGTCATTCTTAAGGCAGCTCCTGTTGCTAGGGCTCAACACCCCACTTGCCAGATGCTGCAGGAGAAATAAGGCACATACAAAAGGGCTGTTCAGGGAAATCTTTAAAAGGACTAATGCTGACGTAAGGTGGGACTATTCAGGGACATTAATGACTACAAACTTCTAGTGCTGCCAATGGGTGGGTGAAATAAAGTTCTGTGTGTCTGGGGACAGGAACACTTTCCATCCCTAGGTTTGAAAGAAGAAAAGATGGAAGCAGTGAAATACAAAGAGTCTGACGGATGCCGCACCCACTGGGAAAAGGATGCGACCAAATGTCACAGCTTAGTAGGGAGAAAGTGGTGGGAGCAAATATCTTGATATAACTCGTCCTCTACACTCCCAACTAGAAGCCAGAAGATGCATGGACTTTTGATGGAGCCCAGAGAGCCTCCAGGATACAGAGCAATTGGGAATTTGCTGAAGAGTGCATCTTGAGCAGCCAGTGGCTTTTTTATGGTGTGGCACAGTTTCCCAGGTTATTATAGTTAGCTGCATGGTGCAAGCTAGGTCTCCATGGTGTCTGTGACCTAGGTATGGTATCCAAAGTCTTAAGGCCCAGGGCCAGAAAAATGGTACTTGTCATTTGTGATCCCCTTCTAACAGTTAAAATCCAATCACATTGCACAGCGAAGCAAATGCAAAGAGAAATGGTACGGTTATTTGACTGGAGACACACAAGTTCAAGGAGAAAGAGTAAGTTACTTTCAGTGAACAGTTAGCAGTCTCTGCCACAGTCCTTGGGCCACCAAATACGCATCTGCATCCTGTTCCTACACACTGACTCCTCACCCCTCACCAAGAGATGTGAGCCAAAGCCCCGTCTGATTCCTGTTCCAGCTCAAATTTCGAGATCTCTCAGTGGTGTTCTGACCTCAACGTTAGGTCCAGATATGGCTGCATATAGAACACCAGTAAAGAAAAATAAAATTGAATTTAAAAAAGAGCATTGTCACAACATATCCAAATTATAATAATGAAGGATAAATAGAAGAGTTATATCCAGTCCAGTGAAAGTAAGAAAGAATGGGATATACTTGTGCACAGCTATGAGATTTTCCCACCAGACAGGCACTGAGATAGTGCCCAGTCCTGGCAGTGGTGTGTTTTCCTGTGTGCTCTTTGAGTCCAAATTCTGCCTCTTGGGAATTACTCCTGATCCATTATGCTTCAAGGCCACATCTGAATCAGGTCTTGGAAGGACTACATAATTTCTATAGCCTGCTTCCTGCAGGTGTCAGGGTGGGAATCTGAAGACATTGTTAGAGCAGGTTCTAGCTGCTTTTGAAATGTAAGCACTTTGGAAACTTGATAGGCTGCTGGGTCTATTTGCTTCTGGTCCTGGCCATGTGCCGGTGGAATTCTTTTCAGAAACATAGTTTTAAAGTCAACTTTACTTCCTGGTTTCCATCATTCATTTCTCACTTTTTCATTTAAACGCCATGCCCTTTGAGGTTATCTGAATAAATAGTTACGAGGCAGCAACATCTTCAATTCATTCTTCACTGTGCTGAATCCCCTGGATTTCCTGGTTGGGAGGCACTGGATAGGACTCTGAGCTACAGAGCAATCTTATCCCCTGCTATTGAGACGCTAGACATTCTCTTTTATGTGATTCTTTGCTCCCAAAGTTCTCTCAGAAAAAATTTGTTTATTTAGGTTTATTTTACTTTATTAATACATGTTCACAGTACATAATGGTTACATTTATCGTGGCGAGTTGGTACACGTACATGACATCTTAATTCTTCTCATTAACTTTTCCTCCCATCCTCTGCCTCTCCCTTTATCTCCTAGTCCCTTTTGCAAATGCTCTAGCTCCTTGTTTTCTATTATTTTTTTTCCTATAATTTACTTATATTTTTGATTTCTCCTGTAAGAGAAGCCATGAGATATTTAAGCTTGTATGCCTGATTTATTTCACTTACTATTATGGTCTCAAGGTATGTCCTTTTTCTGAAATGATTCAAGTTTATTCTTCTTTATGGCAGAGAAGTACTCCATTGTGTACCACATTTTCTTTATCCAGTCACCTGTCGATGGATATCTTGTTTACTTCCAAGATTTAGCTATTATGAGTTGTGTTCTATAAACAAGGGTGTGCGTGTATAAACAAGGGTGAGTGTGATGTGTAGATTTAATAACCAAATTTGCCAGTGAGGCAGGATACAAACGCAACATTCAAAAATCAATTGCATTCCTGTACATGAATAATGAACTGAGTGAGAAAGAAATGAGGAAACCATCACCTTTCACAATAACAGTGAAAAAAATGAGATACTTAGGAATCAATCTAAGAAAGGAAGTAAAAGATCTCAAGATTGAAAACTACAGTACTCTGGAAAAAGAGACCAAAAAGGATATCAATAAATGGAATGATATCCCTTGCTCTTGCATAGGAAAAACACACATAGTGAAAATGGCTATACTCTCAAATTTTTTGTACAGATTTAATGCAATCACAGTCAAACATACCATTAGAACTAGAAAAACAATTTTAAAATTCATTTGCAACCTCAAGAGACCTGGAAGAGCAAAAATAATTCTGGCAGCAAAGAGGTGAGGGAAGCAGCATCACAACCCCTGGCTTGAAATTATTATTATACTACAAAGCTGCTGAGATTGAAATTATACTACAAAGCTGCTGAGATTGAAATTATACTACAAAGCTGCTGAGATTGAAATTATACTACAAAGCTGCTGAGATTAAAAAAAAAAGTAGCATAGTACTGACAAAAAAACAAAAACAAACAACAACAACACCAAAAAAAAAAAAAAAAAAAAAAAAAAAAAAAAAAAAAAAAAAAAAAAAAAAGGACCTGAGAATCAATGGAGCAGATTAGAAGATGCAGACACACCTCCAGACAGAGCCACCTTATCTTTGACAAAGGGGCCAAGCATGTTCATTAGAAGAAAGATAGCCCCTTTAATAAACGGTGATGGAAAAACTGGCTTTCCGCATGCTGAAAATTAGAACTAGACCCATGCCTATCACCACGCACTAAGCTAAAATCAAAATGGATTAAAGATATAATACTGAAACAGAAACAATAAATCTGTTTGAAGGGAGAATAAGTAGAACTCTTGAAGACATAGGTGCAGGCAAAGACTTCATAAACAAAACCCCCCAGTTACACAGGAAATGATGCAAAGAATCAACAACTGGGATCTCATTTTATTAAAAAGTTTTGCACAGCAAAAGAAATCACCAACAGACTGAAAAGACAATGCACAGAGTGAGAAACAATTTTAGACAGTCGCTCCTCAGACAAAGGACTAATATTTAGAACACAGAAAGAAATGAAAAATATCAGACCCCTCAGAATTTAAAAACCCAATATAAAAATGGGTATGTGTGATAAATATAAACTTCTCAGTTGAAGAAATACAAATGGCAAATAAAAATATGAAAAAATGTTCAACATCACTGGCCATTCAAGAGATACGAATTAAAACAATGCTGAGATTCTATCTCGCTCCAGAAAGAATGGCTATCATCAAGAAATCAACCACAAACAAATGCTGGAGGGGCTGTGGGGATAATGGAACTCTTCTCCGCTGTTAGTGAGAGTGCAGACTGGTGAAACCACTGTGGAAATCAGTATGGAGATTCCTCAAAAAACTAGGATTAGAGATCTCATTTGACCCAGCTAGTCCCCTTCTTGGTATCTTCTCAAAAGAATTAAATGCATCATACCACAGTGATACATTTGCACTCACGTTTGTAGCAGCACAGTTTGTAATAGCCAAATTTTGGAAGCAGTCCAAATGCCCATCAATCAATGAATGGATAAAAAAGATGTATTTTTTTATACAATGGAGTACTATTCAGCCATGAAGAAGGATAAACTCGAGGCATTTAGCTGAATGGGTGGACCTCGAGACCATACTCTTAAGTGAAGTAAATTGGACACACATGTAAATACCACATTATATGTCTGGTGTGAGAAAGAGTGTAAATAAGAACCAAAATGTATAAAAGGTATTGTGAAATAGGAAGAAATTGTTCAAAAGGAAAGGGGAACTAGGGACCAGGGAGGAGGGAAGAAAGAAAAGAGAAAAAAATGGAAACAAATCCTTGTAAATAAGGAGGGGAAAGGGGGTTTAACGGTGAGGAGGGGAATGGGAAAGAAGATGACTCAGTATATATCATGTACAGGTGCAAATTCCCTATGATGAATATGATCATTATGTGCATGTGAACTGCACCAATAAACTTAAAGAAAAGAAAGAAATTAGCACAGGTGGGTGAGCACAGGGCAGCTCTCGTGGGGCGGCTTAGTGGTGATAAGAAAGTAAGATGAGAAGCCGTGGGAAGGAGGATTTTAAGCGAGGAAATTATATAACCGGATTTATGCTTTTTAAAGATGACCTGGGCTTCGGGAAAGGGGATGAGGGATGAGGGAGAGGACAGTGCAGGGGTTGCTCTGGCCTGGAGACCAGGGGGCCTGAGCCACTGTGACTGCAGTAGAAATGGAGAGAACTGGATGATTTGAGATTTATCTGGGAGTTATGGTGATTTTCAAGACATGCACATGCATTTTGTTTTGTTTTGTTTTTCAGCTCCATTCTCCTGGTTTTTTTTTTAAACCTTGTATTAGTACAGATTTGCAGGGCAGAATGAGTGCACTCACAGCAGGGACAGGGGCCTGCACAGAAGGTATTTCAGTCCCCCTCCCCCACCCCCTCTTATTTTTCCGGCATCAACTTTTGTTTGTTTGTTTTGGTTTGGTTTGGTTTTATACAGGGAATTGAACTCAGGACCTTGTGCTTGCCAGGCAGGCACTTATGCCACTGAACTAAATCCCCGGCCCTATTTTTCCAGCATCAGATTCCTTTACCCTAGAAGATCTGGTAAAGTTAATTTTCATATATACAGATTGAAAAAGACTAGTAGGCCAAAGAACATCAAAACATGTAAGACAATTGCACTAAGTCAAGGTACACTTGTAGGTATGTTGTCTGTGTTGGATTAGATACTTTTTTTTCTTTCCCTTTTTTCCTATTATCATACTTTGCATATTTGAGTTATTCCATATTTCACATATATTTTTTCATATGAGAAACCATGTGATAGTTAAGCTTCAGAGCGCATGCGTTTTGCAATGTGCCTCCCCTCAAGAGGCGGAGTTTAGTTCTTCTCTCTTTCAAAGTGAAGTTAAACATTTTTTTTTTTTTTTTTTTTTTTTTTTTTTTTTTTTTTGCCTTTGTGACACAGGGTCTTGCTTTGTAGTTCAGGCTGGCCTTGAATTCACTTTGTAGCCCAAGCTGGCCTCAAACACGCAGGGATCCTCCTACCTCAGTCTCCTAGTGCTGGGATTCCAGGCAAGTGCCACAAAACCTGGCCGAAGGCAATTACTTCTAACAAACGGGACATGTCAGAGGCTGTGGATGGCACTTTTGAAGTTAGGCCATTTGAAGTTTGTGGCCTCTCTTTGAAGTGACATGCTATGCTGTTCTGTCTGATCACTCACTCTGGGGGAGTCACGTAGCTGTGGCAAGGGACCGATGCCCACCAACAACCTTGGAAGCTGATCTTACCTCCCCCACCCTGCTTAAGCCCAGCCTCGTAAGGACACTGCAACTCTGGCCGACAACTGAGCTGGCAACTTCTGAGTAACCAGAATAGATTACTATACCATGGCTACATTTGTGCCCACAGATCTAAGAGATAATGAAGGTTTAAACAGCTAGATTTTGGCATAATTTGTTATGCTGCAAGAGACAACTAATAGAGAATAAAGTGGGCACGGTGATGCAGACCCATATCCCCCTTGGGAGGTTGAGGCAGGAGGATCGCTGTGACTTCAAGGCCAACCTTGGCTACAAAGTAAGTTTTGGCCAGCCTGAACTAGGTATCAAGACCCTCTCTCAAAAAGCAGACAACAAAACACAAAACAAAACAGGCAGAGAATAAAACCTAGAGCACTGACTGATACAATTGGTGCAAGGATGTGTGAGAGCAAGGGACAGACAGAAGGAGAGGTGTAGATTTAGGACAACATGAGCAACTGAATGGTAGCAGTGCCATTTACTGAATTGTGGAGACCTTGGGAAACATAACAAGTTAGGGAACGGGAGGGAAAGTTCTTTTTTGGACATGTTTTCAAGAGATTATTAGTCATCTGGGTGGGAACATCAATGAAGCAGCCTGCCAAGCCCTGCCCAAGTTCTAGAACCACTGTTTAGGAGCACGACAATGTCTGGGGAAGACGTCTAGTCTTCTGTGCTCTCTCTAATTCATTCTAACGTGCTTTGTGTTCCTTCAACTTAAGTATAGAATTTGCCTGATCAAACCACCCCTTGCATCCAGGTTGTTGTATTCACTCATAACCACTCTCTTTCTTCAAATACTTTTCCTCTCTTGGATTCTGCCATCCTACTCTCTTTCAGCGCTCCATGACGTCAACCGGGGTGACTTAGTGGGTCACAGCTGGTGGCTGATCTGATCTGGAGAGTTCAGGAGATTTTATTCAGGCGTCTGGTTGTTTGGTGGAGACAGCCAGAAGGCTGGCCTCAGTGGGCCACCTTCCCCTCCCTGAATTCTCAGTCTTTCCCATGGATGCCCCAGTGAGGTTGTCAAGTCTCTTACCCAGAAGCTCAAGGTTGAAGAGCAAGTGTTCCAGGAGGAGAGAGGAAGCTGAGCAGAGTGTGGCTATGGTTCTTGCCTAGACACCCACTCACTCAGCCTCAGGCAGTCTTGGGTTTTTTTGGAGATGGCTGAATCTAGAGTGTCTGATGCTGGGATTAAGGGTGCATGATTGCTAAATCAATCACTGATTGGTTAGGTACTGCCCTAACCCCAGTAGTCTAGATACAGTCTATAGGGGACAGAAACAGTGTTATCTCTCCTGCTTGTTGCTTTGCTACTTTCTAACCACCATGACTGTTCTCTGCCAAGCCACCCTACCTTGGAGCCATCTGATTATGGACTGAAACCTCTGTAATTGTGAGCTAAACAAACCTTTCCGCCTTTAACTTTGAGTGTTGGGTATTCTGTCTCAGTAAGGAGAGAAAAGATAAAACTAAGATAATTGTGGAGTCACAAAGGGTTTCCCCCAGGAAACTAAGGATAACAACAGAGGCATATGGATACCTGATGGGAATAGTCTGGAAAAGAGGAAGGGATGCACACTGCAGAAGAAAAAAGGCATGTATGGGACCAAAAGGAGAGGGGCCCACAGCAAAGGACAAGCTGGCCTGTGGAAAACGAGAAATACCCCCTAGTAACTGGAGAGCAGAGTGACTCAGGCGTGCAGGGGCGCTGCCTCCACTTGCTGTCTTACCAGCAAGGTCTTCCCTGACTCCCCAGTCTTCAAGGGTGCCTTCTGTACCCCCATCTCCCTTCCCTGCTCTATTTTTGCTCCCTGGCATAGGTGCACATCCAAAACTCAAGCACACACTGCTCTAACCTCAACTCCAGCATAGGTGCACGTCTACAACACAGGCACCCACCACTCTGACCCTCACCCTAGCATAGGTGCCATACCCTAACCCTGGTGTAGGTGCACACACACACACACATTCACATGCACACACACAGTACCCTAACCCTAACTCTAGCATAGGCGCACTACTCTAACCCTAGCATAGGTGCATGTCTATAACTGTCTCTCTCTCTGTCTCTCTCTGTCTCTCTGTCTGTCTGTCTGTCTGTCTCTCTCTCTCTCTGTCTCATGCACGCACGCAGTGCCCTAACCCTAACCCTAGTGCCATATGTGCCTGAGGGTTGTGCTTCACTGATGTTTTTGCGCATACCCCTGCGGGAATATAAGCTTGGTGGAGACTTTAGCCACGTCTCTTAGCATCTATAACAGCACCTGGCAGGTGAAATTCAGGGTGGCCGCGGGAAGGACTGAACGTGCAGAGGAGTGAATGCGGGAGCGGCAAGGTCAGAAGTGGCGCTGAGAAGGCGAGGAGGTGGGTGCAGTCCCGAGGGCCGACGGTGACACCGCGGGAGAGGAAGCCCAGGAGGACAGAGTTGGATCCTAGGGGCTCCAGCCGCGCGGCCCTCCTCGTCCCTCGGGTTCCTGAAGCGGTCCGAGCCCCTCGGATTAGGACCTTCTGGGCACAGAGAGCGCGCCCGGCGCAGGGGTCCTCAGCTTCCCCACGGGGACTTCCTCCCACTCCACGACCTGCGCCGCCTGACAGGCCTCTTTGGAAGTTTGGGGGTGCAGAGGGAGACCCTGGCTCGGACCGCGGGCGGGTGGAGCCACATGGGGAGGGGTGGAGCCGCGGACTCCGGCCCTCGCCTCCCGCTGCCCTCCGCGCTCCTCGGCGCCCGCCGCGCGCGCCATGGCGAAGCTGCTGCTGCTGACGCTGGCGGGGCTGGCGCTGGCGCTGCTCCGGGACCACCGCTCTGCCTACCAGTAAGTGGGCCGCACCGGCGGGGTCCAGGCAGGTGCCGGGGCGCCAACTCCCTGGGTTCGCTAGATGTTTGCCGGGTTGCTAGCGCGGCGGGAAAGAGCTGTCGGAGGTGTGCTGGGCCGAGCTGTGCGCGCACAGAAACTGACGGGCGGCGAGGAGCCGCGCGCGCCGGCTGCAGACCCGCTGCCCAGTCTGGCGGAGGAAGCCCCATAACCGGCCCGGGGCCCCTGGGGTCCGGTGGTTTAGGGATAGGAAGCTCCCGTCCCGGTTGCCTGGCCCTGCCGCACACCTTGGAGACGTGGAGGATCTCCTTGTGAGGCGACGCTGGGGTGGCGGGGGCAGAAGACCTGCATGCCGATGGCCCAGGTACCTGGGAGCAGGTGCCCAGCGGCCCCTCAGGGGCTTGGGCGGGGAGGTGACAAGCCCTGGCGTCTGTGCATGGGGTCCCTCGCTTGGCTCTTCCCTTCAGTGTGGGATCGTGGGTAAACCACTTTTATCTCGAAAACTTAGTGCTTTGGTGAACTGGGAACAGTAATACACACTGGCGTAGGAAGCGCCTAACGCGGGGCCTTGGACGCAGTAGCTACTCCCCTGCTTCCCTTTTAAAATACCGTGCGACCTGCTGGAGCGGGCAGAGGTGTTCGATGACCATATCAGAAATTCCCTGGTAACTTTTTCAGGAGTTCAAAGTCTAGAGATCATCCTACCAGATTTAGTCAATAATGTTATTTATTCTGAAGTCAAACGTTAATACAAACAACATTTTGGGTTTTTTTTTTTAATTATATGCTCTTATGGTCTAAGTAGAAGTTTCCATTCTGAACAGGGTTTTAACACACTGTTGTAGTTTTTTTTCCTTCTAACTGCTATTTTGTAATCACAAAATATTAGAAAACAAGCAGTTAATAATTTAGGCTTTTATGTGATGGAAAACTTACTGTGAGCTTTCATTAACCGCAGTGCCGATGGTTGTCAGGCGAGAGTGTACAGAGAGACGGAGGATGGGGACAGAGCCTCCTGGAGTGGCCCACCCCGGGGCGGGAAGGGTAACCAGCCTACTGGCGGGAGGCACAGACACCTTGCTGCTGGAAACGTCTATGGGCTGGCGGCTGGAGGAGCACCCAGGCGCTCCCTGGTCCCTGGTCATGTACAACCTCAGGCCCCACCAGACACTACTGAACCTGATCCGTCTCTCTAAAGGACATTCAAATTTTGCCATCACTCCTGTTATAACTGGAACAAAATGTCCTGGTTGGTCAAAAAAATAAAATAAAATAAAAATAAAAAATAACCTTCATCCCCTTTTCGGAGAGATGGCATCTGCCTTTCAGGGAAGAGCATGAGTCTGCCCCAGGGACAGGAGGAAACCAAAGCAAGGCCAGCCCCACCCAGTGGCTGTATCCTTTGATCTGCAGAGATGGGGTCAATGTATGTAGCTTTCAGGGGAAGTTACTGGGCCCAGGTTGGAGCTTGGAGAAACTCACTGCAGGTCCTTGGAGGGGTTTTCTGAGCCTGGGAGGTGAAAGCAGCAGAGAAAGGATTGAGAATGCTTCCCAGATCCCCACGCCCCTTGCAGTCATATGGTCTTGCATGGCGGCACCTGCTCCACCAGCCAGGAAGGCCTGGGAGAACAGCACCCTGAGGATACAGTACATGAGGAGGCCCTGCAGGGGCGCTTGCCTAAATTTCCCATCAGTCTGCCAAGACTGCTGTGTTTCCCTTTTCTAGAAGGAAGGCACAATGTCAGCCTCAGCCCTTACCTGATCTCTGCCATCCAGCGTCCACGCTAGACCACCCACTGTGTGGGAAGTGGGTGGTGGTGGATTCCTGACCATCCTCTGGCTTAGGTCATATTTCTACAACTTTTAAGTTATTTTGTCACTGTTACAGTTTAGGGCTATGTCTTGATGTCCCCTCAAAGCCTCACAGGTGGAGCTTGGATCACGGGGCATGGTACTTAGGAGTGGATTGGTCTGCTGATGAGTCTATGGCTACATGTGATGTTGGGAGGCGAAGCCTGGTTGGAGGAGGGAGGTTGCTTGGGGGCGTGGCTGAAAGGATCTGTTTCCTTCCTTCCTCCCTTGATGGCCTCTGCTTCCCACTGCCATGCCATGGACTGTTTCTCCTCTGTGATACCCTCTGCCATGGCATCTGCCTTGGAGACAGCTGACTCCATAAACTGACAGCCACATAAACCTTTCCTCCCTTAAGTATCACTTTACCCCTAGAAAAGCTTTGGCTTTGTTCTCTGTCTCAAAACTGTGGGGTAATCAGTGTATCACAGTAAGATATATACAAAATCTGGCTCCCAATAGGTGTCCTGTAATTGTTTACTTTGTAATTGACATAGGAGAGCTCAGAAACTTGCTTGACTCTTATCATACTTCATTGAAACCCCAGGACAAGGATAAATGGCCCCCTAAGCCTCAGTTTCCTTAGCCAGTGTACGCACACCACCTTCACAGTCTAATGCCCTAGGCTGCAAAGCCACAAAATGAGCCAGGGACATCTGCACAGCTTCCTCCCTTTTGCCCTGTTCCTTTAGGAAGTCACAGAAATCATCAGAATGTGGTATTCACTCACTGTCTTGGTTACTTTCTCTCCTTGCTGAGACAAAACTCCTGACACCCAAAATTAGGGAAAGAAAGGTTTCTTTAGTGTATAGTTTTTGGAGGTTTCAGTCCATAATCAGCTGGCACCAAGGCAGGGTGGCATGGCACTGGGGCAACACTTCAAGGCAGCAGCAAGAGCAAATGGGGGCAAGAGCAAGCCTCTTTTTCTCCCTGTATTGTACATAGGCCACCACCCCTCCTCAGGGCAGATGTCGGTCGCATTCACAAATCTCCTTGCCTTCCTTTGCACAGGAAGAGGATATTTACAAAGTAAGAACCCTGGCTGCTGCTGAGTCTCTCAGTTAAACTTCTAAACTTCTCCAGTAGACACAATGTATCAACCATAACACTCACCAGTGTAGTGCACGGGAGTAACAGCACGAAAAGCTGAAGGCTAAACAACAGGGCAGGAGCCCTGGAACATATGTGAAGCGTCCTGAGGGAGACCTGGAGAGCTGGGGGAGATGGGGCAGCTGCAGGAGGTCAGCGGGGGTCCTCTCCACCGAGCAGTTAAAGGACATTCCAGAGGGAGGGGAAGCGTGAGGAAAGAAAAAGGGACAGGAAAGGGACACAAGGAATTGAGCCCTTACTAGTGTGGCACCTCATTTCGGATCCCAACGCTACCTTTTAAAATGAGACTGCAGAGAAGTGACACAGCCTCTCTGCACCTCGATTTTCTTACCAATGAAACCAGGGGACTGGGAATCTTTGAACCAAAGGCAGTGAAGGCAGATTCACTGAGGAAGTTTATGTGAGAGCCCGGCATGGAGCCTGGCACACAGCAGCAATACCGAGTGACTGCAGAGTGACAGCCAACAGAGACAGGACTGCCAAGGGCGCCTGAGGCCCCAGGGTTCCAGAACCGACTCCTGGACACACTCTGCTGTCTTCCTGGCAGGGGCCCAGCGTGTATTTGCACGGAATAGTTCACAGCAAAGGTTATGTGACTTCTAGACAGAGTGCAGAGGCTTGTGAATGGGGGTCATATCTCACTGAACCTTATCTCTCAGATCTGAACCATTTGAACTTCATCAAGGCCCTGACAAAATACTTGTTGACAATTTGAGAATAAGTGGAAAAATATGCTCTGGATAAAGTAACACAGCATCAAATGTCTGTTCCAACTATGAAGCAATGTTCTTCATAAATTTTGCCCTGTAAGAGCATTTGACGGGAGACTTGCATTCCTATTGGTTTCCAATTCCAGTTTAGCAACTTCATAACTATGTGGCTTAATCTTAGAAGCCTTCTTAATCTTAGTCATCTATAATTAGGGAGAACGGTGTCTCCAGTGGGTGTTTGGGGGTTAACTAAAGGTATGCACAGCACCTGAACTACAGGATCAATGTCAGCCCATTGAGGGCCATGAATTAGAACTCAAAGCAATTGGATGCAGACTTAATTCCTCCTGGCCTAGCTGGGCTCCTGTTCATTGTGATTATTCCACCAGGTTAGAGATCATCTTGCATGAGAGAGAGGCATGAATTAGAACAGGACCCCAGCAGTTCTGTCTTTCTCTGTCCTCTGTGAGCAGATCACGTTTAATGAGCCTTATAAGCTAGGTAATGGGCTTCCTCTTTGCGTGACTTCGAGTGCGGAGAAAATGGCTAATTTGGCTGTTTTGGGCATGTTTCACAAGTTTTGGCCCATTCAGCAATTTTGCATGCTTGACTGCCTTTTTCCCGGCCATTCTTTACATTGTCCCTAGTTATGATCTTCATTTGCCATTAATGTATCATACCAGTCCTTCGAGTTCCTTGGGGCAACTGTGAATATACACTGCATCTTTGCTTGCCTGGGATCTTTCAAAATGGGGGATCACAATCCATTTAGTAGATTATGACCAGAATTTTTAAATAAATGAGGTAGAATTAAAAAGAAAAGGTAAAAATACATTGCATAGATTAAGGTGTTGTTTGTCAACCTTTTTCAGGTGAGGGCAAGGTGTGTGTGTGTGTGTGTGTCTATTTGTGATATTTAAAAAGTTTTTCCTAATGTGTTTCTCAGCCTGAACAATTTGTGAACCACTTCTCTATTGTTTTCCTGTTTCTTTTTTGCAGACTTTTGTAATTATGCTATCAGATTTCCATTTTAGTTTCCCAGGCCATGTGGCAGACCCTGTTCCCTTAAAATTTACTGTCTAAGTTCACCTTGATTTTCCCAAAAGCCACAGTCTCCTTCCAGACCAAACTTGTCTCCTCTGGTGTTTATCTCTCTGTCTGGTTCTCTGCTCTGACTGCCTATTAGGCCCATGGGGGTGCTTCTGCAGAACAGACCACTAGGCCAGCCCTGCTGCGACAGTGAAATTTCTGAATGAATTAATGAATGTTCAGTGATAAATCATTAACAGTTTGTAGCATATTGTTAAGAACTGTATGCAGTGTCTGTTTACCTCTAGCTCATCCTCCTACTTCAGTGACACTAAATCTCCAAGAAGGCACGTGAAGAATTCCTCAACCTGTGTTTAGCAAGTAAGATTCCTAGGTGTTTTTTGAAATACATAGTTTGTTCTTAAAATTATATTTATTGTTTTGGTTTCTGTGCTAAGCTGCAGTCTGGTTTTTTTTTTTTTTTTTCTGCTGATATCTTCTTCTCACATTGTTGGTTTTTCCTTTGTCCTTCACCCAAAAATTCCTCCATGATGTTTATGTTCTCAAATTTAATAAATTGGTTGTGTATGTGCATGCACGTGTGTCTGGGCACATACATTTGTATAATGCTTTTGCATAGGCTGAATTTGTCTGTGTTTTTCTGAAGCTTCAAATCCTTTAAACACATCTACATTTATAAGGACTATATTTAAAAGCAGATGCCCAGGCCAGACTGTGGAACCAGTCTGGGGAGATGTTGGGAGGCCCATCTCTCAATAGCTCAAAATCATTCATGGGCTAAATTGGAACTATGTTGCCATTTAACCCAACTTTCCACATTGGTGTCGCCACATGACTGATGAACTGGTTCCTATCCCTGCCAAAGTTCACAGAGCCTGGGGAGGACACTATGGGTCTCTTTTGTGTAACTGTCCACCTCAGCACACAGGAGTCCTTATACAACTCAGTGTCCTGCTCCAAGGCTCCCACTGGTCTTGCCCTGACCTTGCCTCGTGACACTGCAGGTACCAGGACCATGGAGTCTGGGGTTATAGTCCAGGCAAAGTACAGTTAAGGGAAATTTGCGGACTGCTTTATCTTTGCAACTTAATTCTAGTTTCTAAACAGTGTATGTTGTGTGTCATTTTGCTTTCTAGAAAACGACTTAATGCTTTTCGTGAAGTAACACCAGTGGAACTTCCTAACTGTAATTTTATTAAGGGAATAGGTATGTATAAAAAGAGGAAGTATCTCATTTGAACTGCCAGTGTCTGATCTTGCCATTTATTTCATAAGTACACCTGTTTAATTTAGTTCAAAAGTACAACATAGAGCCAGGAGAGTATTATTAAGTCAAGAGTGGGTTATGAATATCATATAATTTGACATTTGACTTTGATAAGATATTGACAACGTGTTGGCAGTTTTGATCATTTTTTGTTTGGTCAATAGTTAAAAATAGTAGTCAGAACAAGTCCTGCTTTTACAGTAATATAACCAGAAGATGGCAAAAGACTAAAGAAAGAGGGGCATGAAGCATCCAGGAAAGAATATATTTTAAAAAAAAAAAAGCTCTCACAGACCTTTAAAGTCACTGTAAGACCTCTACTCATGAAGGTTGGAGAGGAAAGTTTTTTCCAGAAGCTCTCAGTGGTGTTCCAATTAGATTTTGTTAGTCAGAGCTGGAGGATAGGCTGATGTCCTAGCTGCAACGGAAGCTGGAAAAATCAGTATGGTCTCCATTGCAGGAGGCCAGCCCTGTCAGCCAGGATGACAGAGCAGAAGAATAGCAGCTATTGACAACCAATAGATAGTGTTCCAGGGTCCAACTCCCCATTTAGTTTCAACCAGCCAGCCTTGTTATTTGAGGACAACTTGAGATATGTGTTCTTATTATGTGTTGGTTGGGTAGTGTTTTTGTTTTTACAATTATTTCTCAGTTGACTACATTTTAGAAGGCTAGACCAGAGGACTCATCCGGTTATTCTATGACCAGAATTACTTGAA